>JAQFXP010000649.1:0-26284 GCA_034693685.1 Belba bartosi
ATTAGCTAATCAGATGATCAAGACAAAAACAACGCTTGCATTTTTTAACATAAATTTTTATGTTTGGGCGGCTTTGCCCATTAGTAATGCGTATACGTAATCTGTGTTTGAACTCAATTGGCAGTCTACTAAAACTCTGGACTTGCTAAATTATAACTTATTAACAGATATGGCCACATCTCATAGTTCAACAGAGTTAATTAACACTTTAACTGCTTAATAAACATACAAAAACAATATATCTGCATAGTCCTAAGGTTGAACTTGTAGGTCTATGCAGATATATTGTTTTTAGATGTTTAACAAATGGTATAAAAGCTAACAAACATTTTGATTTCTTATCTTATGAACATTACTGCTTATTAATATTTTATCAAAAACCCTAATTTTAGCTAATTTAATATTAATCAAAAGATGGCATCAGTTGTACCAGGGCATAAATAAAACTTTTTGAATGTTTAGTTTTACGTATTATGTTTTGAATGCAAAGTTTGAATTCAATTATTGGATACAATCGAAGTCAGACTCTCATTGGTATTTAAAAATCAATTTTTGAATCAAATAATTAATTTATTAATGTATTGATGTATTACAACCTAACTGACCAAAAACCTCCATTCCCTCAACTCTGTCAGCTCATCCTCTTTCAATCTGATAACAGCTCTAATCAATTGGTGTTTAGAGTCCTTTCCGTCTATTTCGTCGACAGTATCGGCTAATGTCTTGAGCACTCCCTCTCCCTCTGCCAGTCCTTCGTCCCATATATTCTTCTGGCAATCAAGCATTTGAATGAGTCGGGAGTAGACATCAAAACACATATCCCAGTGCTTACTCTCGACAACTGACCTTTTATTCAAATACATATAATAGCAATTAGTCCACAAAAGCAAATCATCCAAAATATTGACCGAATTCGGCGAAATGAGACCCTTTCGAGCGAATGCCTCCGAATAGATAGAGTCCCGAAAATATAGACAATATTCGACGGCTTTGTCGAACCGTTCGAAACGGACGTAAACTCTAATGAGTTGTCGGATATACGACAATAATTTCTCGCTTTCGCTGTAAACCAATTCAATCATATTTTTTAACGCCTTTTCGCTGATTATTATCGAAAACTCTTTATTCGAATCGCTTTCGAGATTCCGTATCATCTGTTCGAACAAATCTTTATTGCCTTCGAGTTTTGCCATAGATTTTCCGATGTCTGCCACCTCTTGGCCGCACAATAAGCAATTGTGTTGATCGACCGCTTCATAAACTACAGGTCCACTGCATTCGGTGCACCGAAGGGCCAGAACTGTTCGGATGTCCCGCAAACAGGCGACACAACTGCAATCAAAATGATAATTGGTTTTCAATTTTTGCTGTCTTTCAGCAAACGGTTTGCCTAAACTGGTCGGTCCGTACGTAATATTGATCTCATCGCCGGCTTTGACACTAAACTTGGTTTTGAATGTAATCTTTTGGTTAACAAAAGCCCAATAAGTGTTGGGTTCGCAGCTGTGGTTCGTAAGGGAACCGACAACGCAAACGGCGTTCGCCACATGTGTTCGCTCGAGAGGGTTGGAAGACAGACAATCGAACCAACCGAACACATTGGACAAGACTCGGCTCATGTTCTTCGAGATAATGCAAATAAAATTTATAAATGACTCGAAATCTCTCTCAGTTTCGGTGTATTTGAATTGTTTGCTATATTGGAACAGAAGCGCCAATTCTATTGCTTTAAAACTCTTGAAAAGAGTACTGTATTTATCGGCTTTTGATGATTCGAAATGAGATATTAGTGTACAATAGGCCTGAAATTGCATCAAATCTCTACTCTCTTTCGATTTGTTTTTCTCGTTTTGTTCTTCGTTTTCAGATTCGATATACTTCTGAAAGAAATCGAAAACATTTATATTCTTCAGTTCGAAATCAATTGTAAATTTAGTCCCGAATTTAGTTAACAATCTGAAGACATGCTTGACGTGAGCACCCAATTCGAACAACAGTCCAGTAAAACCACATTCGTATTTGTGGTACGCATTGTAGGCTTCGGCCGCACAGTGTTTGTCACAGAAGACCACTTCATCGCACCCAACACAGGGCCAGATTCGGGCGCCGATGTGTTTGTGACAGTTCGTACATAAAGTTAATTGTGTTTTATCGTATAGACATACACTAATCGGCCGATCTATCATCACTATAGTATTCGCCGGTATATCCTCTTTGGCCACATAGTGCCGGCCTTTCCGTTCGCTTTTTCTGAGCTCACAGTTCGGATGAATCCAGAAATAACTACTCGATTGGTCTGATTCTTCCTCTATTGTATCAATTGATTGGTCGATATAGTGTTTTGGTGGACCGAAAGCACTGTACGATTCATACATTTTTCGGACAATCGATCGCTTCACTTCCATCAGGTCATCGATAGTAATGTTCTTCAGTACGAGTGGTTTGGGTTCGGCTTTGGTTTTGGCAATAATTTCGTCGATTCTATTCAATGCATTGTTATATCGGTTCGAAAGTCGCAAACAATGGACGGAATGTATAAACATTTCACTCGTTTCGCACAAATCAATCGAATTGTTTGCGTCGAAGAGTGCGTTCGAGTAGTTCTTCAGCTGAAAGTTGGCAATAGATCTCGAGGCGAAGGCAAGACTTAATTCTTTGGAATCGTTCTGTTCTGATGGAAATGGAGCCAAAAGTATAGCCTATTTTGGAAATTGAAAAAAAGTTATTAATAGAAAAATCAATAATTCGTTTGAAACTGAAGTAAATGTTGAGTTAAGAGTTAACTAATGGAGTAATTAAGTTAAGACATAATTAATTGCTTTTACAAACCTTTGTAAACTTATTTACCGCTGAGTCATATTCCTTGTTTATGAAGCAAGTTCTTCCTTCAGCTCTCAATTTCATCGACTTTTCCAAACATTTTCGATGTTTTTCTCTATAAGTATCCGCTTTTTCATAGACTTCTTCCCTATATTGACGCAATGGCTTAACAAATCTCAAAATGAATTCATATCTCTCGGCACTAGTATTCAACGATAGATACTCTTTGTTCTTCAGTAGACCACTTGCGTAGAACTTCAACACTTCCAGCATTTCGAGCGCCATTTAATCACTTCTTCTTGTTTTGTCTTGTCTTGTGGTGTTTTGGAATACTTTTCGAATAATTTTCATAAATCAATATAACTTTAAAATTAGAAAATTTAAACAATTATGAAAATTACGAAAATTAAAACAACAATTTCAGCAGGTCAATAATTTTCTTTTTAAAAAATTAAATAAATTGCAAATTATTTATAGTTTTAACAAAAATTTATGTTTTTTATTCAAAAATGAATTCAATATTTGTATAAATAATACAGTTCTCTATCATTCACTTATTTTTACTTTAAATAATATTAATAATAATTTCAATAATAATATACATTATATAAAAAAATTTTACACAATTACAGAAAAAAAGATTCAATGAATTATTAAAATAATAATTAAATTTGAATAAAAATCAATGAAATTTATTGTAAATTTCAAGACTAGTTAATAATAAAGAACTTTATCGAACAAACAATTTGTGTCCGGAGTTATAAAATAAAATTAAAAATTGCTTTTTATAACTGTTTTGTAGCCATTATTTTGTCTTTTCGTTTGTTTTAATAACTTATTTGACACTTATTTATAAAATTAATTATAGTATAAAATAATAACTTTCAAAGTATTCTCGCATTAAAATTCAAATTAGATTTAAAAACAAATTAATCGTAAAAAGTAATGAAAAGTCAGGCGAGAAAAACATAAAATATACTTAAATTAAATTAAAATCACATTTTAAGATATCGATTGGCCGTAAGTGCAGACAAATTAAATATAATTAATTATAATTATAAAAAAGTAATCTTAAAAAACTGGTTTATCTTTCACTGCAGTCGTCGCGACTAGACTTTTAAATTATATATAACTTCATTGAAAAACAAAACAAAAAATGAGTTTTTGAAAAAGTTTTAGGATTTTTCGAGTCTTAAATAGCAAATACCAGAAAAAAGTGTTACAAAAAAGTCTTCCGTTTTATGAGTTATTTTGCCATCAGTTTTAGTGAATCAATAGCACAGTATATAAGAGTTATGGCGATAGAGAGTAGTAAAACAAAAGAGAATTAAGAGAAGAGTTGACACAAAATATTTGTATTTCAGAAGAAATTTGTGTTTTTATGGAAAAAATTGAGTGAAAGAAAAATCCGATTTAATTCTTCCGTTCAAACAATTCGGATTCAAACCGAAACAAATCAATTGAATCGATTGCTGCCACACATTGTTTGGCACAAAAACAGAAAACAACACATTTTTGGTATCAAAAAAGATTCGCACAATTAGTCTATCAATTAATTTGTGATATTTTTGAAAAAATTACTAAAATTTTAGTTTGAAAAACATTTATAGGTTTTGTATTTTTTCTTTTGCTACTCATCTCTGAACCAAATTCACAATATCTTTGAGTGTGTTCTGCAAATCCGAATACAACTTATTTGAGGCCAAAGTGTTTGTTGTCTTCAATTGATCGCAATTTGTGTCAAATTTGGTCAACAGTTCCCTAAAGCGAAACCTCTGTTGCGGCGGACAGTCGTCTGAAAATTGTTTGCACGACTGGCGGAACAGTTGGATTTTGTCGGTCAACTGCATCACAGCCACTGAGTGTTGTTGTGCTGTCAGTGCTGTCGGCGCCGATGACTTGAGCACTGATATACCTGTGTCGATAGCACCAGATATTTCGATAATCGACGTTCGATCGCCTTTTGCATTCAAATTGTTCTCATTCTTTGTCAACAAATTCTGTTTATTAACCGACTTTAGACCTAATTTGTTGCCAACACTGGCGCTACTGCTGTCGACTGACTCAGACTTTGCTTTCACTAACTTCTGTAACACTGATCCGGAAGGCAATACTCGTTGTGAACCAGTTTTCAATTGGGGCTTATTTGGCAGTCTATTCAATGCAAAAATTAATTACTTATAATAAGCGGTAATTAAAAAATAATTTTAACTAAACAACAAAAACAAAACAAAAATAGAAATAATTATTAAACATAAAGCTTACGACGGCTTTAGAAACGCGTGAACCGACTGCTCGTCATCTCTCTCTTCATTAATCTTAAAGACAATATTGTCTGCGGAAGCGCTGTTATCAGATCGGCGTAAACTCTTGAGCACATCTCCGGTTCGTTTAATATTGATTTTCGGACTGTTTTGTGACTTATGTTGCGGTCCGACCGGCGCTGGGTTTGAGGTAACTGTACTATCACTGCATTTGACTGTTTGAATGCCATTCGTCTCACAATTATTCTCAAAATTATTACAATTGTTAATAATATTACTACTAATCGAATGCGATTCCCATAACTTCTTAAGACTTGTTATACTACTACTTGAGTGCCGTTTACTCTCATCGTCGGCGTCATAACCACTGGATCGTTCCGGTGCCCCAGAGGGGTCAGTTGGCATTTTTGATGGCTTCAGGTTCTCATTGTTTAATTCAATGTTATTTTGTTGGTTTTGAATGCGATTTGTTGTGAAATTATTCTCATTTTTTGTGTTATTCTTATTAACATTATTACTATATTTGTTGTCTTTGTCGTCGTTTTGTTGTTTAAGCGTTTCGATCGGCTTTTGTGGCGTTCGCTTCAGGACAGGCGTCACATACTCGGCCACAATTGAATTGCGCGATGACTGTGCCTGTACTGGCGGTGCCGGCGCCGGATAGTCGGGTCCAGGTTTTGATTGGAAGCGCCGCAAAAATGATTTGGCAGACCTTTGCTGGTTAGCCGGCAATGGATTTAAATTGACGACAACCTTATTATTTGTTTCGACGGCACCCGTAATAGAATTGGTGGTTGAGATGGTTGTCGTAGCAACAGCTGCTCCTCTATTCGCAAATTGTTCGCCGGTTTTCGATTCGACTTCTGCTTCCATTTCAGTCCTCTTTCTCTGAGCTTTCATTTTGAAACTTTCGAACAATTCAGAGACCAGTTGTGCGGCCGGACTCTTATGACTGTCAGTCATACTATTATTCATATTATTATTATTAATATTATTGGTTTTAATTTTGGGTGAATTATCTGCCACTAAATCACTTGAATTCAATTTTGATTTCATTTCATCAGTCGTTTCCAGTTCTTCAGCGCCGGCGTAACCATTAGGTGGTGTCGGAGGAGGCGGGAAGTCATCAGCGATTGTCTGTTCCCGACTACTGGTCTCAACTTTGGTCGACGAGTGCTGAGGACTGGAAGCAGATGACTGTGAGGGCTGGGATGAGATAGAATTGTTGGGAATGTGTTCAGGACTGGGAGTAATGTTCTGTTGATTCATATTTTGGTCGCAATAGTCAAATGAACCGCTTTTGGTGAGACCTAATGGCGGACTGGGTGGCCTGTCTTTAGGCCGGTGCTGCTTCTTAAGCGTACGTCGTATTGCACTGGAACCGAACGGTGCCGGCGGTGATGGCAGTTGTTGTGACGGAGAGGTTGGGTCGGGATTGGCGTCAAAAGAGGTCGCGTTATCACTATTACGTCGAACGGAGTTTTGTAACAGAAATTTATTGCCATTTAATTCGTTATCGACACTCATATGACGAATACCACTGCCGGAGAGCACGGGTACGGATGACTTAGCGGTGGATGACTTGCGTGTGGAACTGGTTCGTTGAGTATTGCGCGGGAGTCGGGGAGAGGCGACCGGTTTTGAGCTTAAATGTTGTTTTTTGTTAAAATTATTATTACTCAACACTTTGTCATTGAATGTAAAGTCTGGTTCGAAGCTATCTGTGCCGCCTCTGGAATGCGTTAAATCGGATTTCTGTCGTTGCAAATACCCGCGGAATGAATACCTCGTATTGTTGTCTTCCAAACAGCGATTGTCTTTAGATTTGCTCCGATTTTTGCAGACATGTCGGCCCACAGTCGCGACCGCAACACTTGGTTCGACACCAATTGAATAATCGATTGGAGACAACTCATTGTCGAACACAATCTCATTGACCGAATCGAGTGGCTGTCCATCGGTTTGGGATTGACGTAACGACTCTAAGTAGGCGCCAATTCGGGCCCCTTTAGGCAGAGTTCCGTAACGATTGATTGCGCGCTTCACGTTATGCACCTCAAGGGTCGCCACTTGTACTTTGCGGTCGGCATCTTCGCGCCGGGACTTTGAGCTCTTGTTCTTTTTGGGTTTTCCCGGCGCCGCTGTCCGACACTTCGACTGAAACTCTTCGAGCGTTTGGAAACAGTTCTCCGATTCGATGGCAATCTGTTGTTCATCGAATTGCAATTCTTTACTCAAGGATTCGAATACTTTTTCGAAGCCATTCATTGTCTCTCTCGCGCCCTCCAGTATCTCGTCGTCGCCCAGAGGTTTGTCTTGATATGTGGAATCACGGAAACTACTGGTGCGTTTCGGTGGTATAGGCGCTTGTTTTGACTTCAGGCCACCCCTTCTCAGCTGAACAACAGTTGATTTTGTGCTAATAATACCGGCTTTCGATGTCTGGTCCGGTCGACCCCATATTTGTTGTTCTCCCGAAGTAGTAGGCGTTGTGGCCATCGGTGCTGCGGCGGCCGCGCTATTGGCCAACTGGTGAATGTTGGGCGAACTGCCCGAGAGCTTCTTGTATGGAACGTTAACCGGGTCTTTGAAATGTGATCAAAATAATAGACAAAATATTTTAGTATTTAATAGTTTTTGGCCAATAATGCAAATAATCTCAAATTAGTTCTATTCACCCGTTTGTCTCTCAAGTTGTTTCTCGACCTCTTCAGTGATACTCGAGTTCTGAAACATAGTCTCTAATGTGTGATGAATGTCGAAAAAGGCCGGCCTCTCAACCGGTTCCCAATTCCAACAATGACGCA
The DNA here is from genome assembly GCA_034693685.1 of Belba bartosi. Classification (NCBI taxonomy): domain Eukaryota; kingdom Metazoa; phylum Arthropoda; class Arachnida; order Sarcoptiformes; family Damaeidae; genus Belba; species Belba bartosi. The sequence goes on from JAQFXP010000649.1 coordinate 7,892, forward strand.
TTAGTTCGTAAATACGTGGCGGACACCCGGGCGGGCACTCCATTCGATAGCCCGACTCAAGCATATGATAAACATCAGTCAACTCAACGCCCGGATAGGGAGACATACCATAGGTTGCGATTTCCCACAACAGTATACCAAAGGCCCAACAGTCAGACTTTGTACTGAACTTATTGTAGGCCAGGCCTTCGGGTGCCGTCCATTTAATAGGAAACTTAGCGCCGGCGTGTGCTGTATAAGTGTCGTCACCCATAAGCCGGGCCAACCCAAAGTCGGCCACTTTGACCAGATGGTTATCGGCCACCAGACAGTTCCGAGCGGCCAAATCCCTGTGTATGAAGTTGCGCGACTCCAAGTAGGACATGGCTGAGGCTATTTGTGTGGCCATATACATGAGCACAACCGCCGTTATCTCATCCCTATTCGCGTTACGCAAAAAGTCCAACAAATTTCCGTTACTCATGAACTCAGTTATGATATAAAATGGCGGCTCTCGGGTGCAGACGCCTAGCAGCTGAACCAGGTTCGGGTGCTTCATCTCTTTCATAATCGACGCCTCCTCCAGGAAGTCCTTCAAAGCCATTGTGTCCTCTTTGAGTGTTTTGACGGCAACCGTCATATTATAGCGCTTCCAAATCGCCTCATATACGTCCCCGTACTGACCGCCGCCCAACTTGTGCTTCATCACAATGTCTGTCCTATCAATCTCCCACTCGTCCGGCTCAGGGCTCAACGCAAAAACAGTCGGTTTATTGCGTTTAGGCGCCGGATATAACAACATAGTGATTAGGCCGTCCGCGTGCATACTATGGTGATGGACCAGTTCGGCCAATGTGTTGAACCGGCACTCGGAGGTCACGTAGACCTTCGAGTCATTGTCTTCGCTAATTCGGTAGTGATATACTCGGCCCTCATATCGCAATGATATGGACCTCTGGCCGGGACTGGACTCGCTTTCGCGGACCAGAAAAGAGCCGTTAATGCCGGAGGAAAGTAGATATTCGGCGGCATTCCTCGATATGGGGCCATGGTACCAACTGTGCTTCTCCAGACTGTTCACTGGTGTTATGTAATTGCTTGGAACCCAACCCACTATTCCGGAGCGTGACTGGGCTTCACACCACTCGCCCGAACGGTTATACGACAATACCCGCACCTGTTCTCCTAGAGAGGGCCGGAACAAGAGGTGGATAACAATTAAATATAACAAAACAATCAATTCTATTACAACCAATACAATATTTTAATGAATGAAAAACAGTTTCGAAATGGTTTTGAATTTTCTATTCAGATATTCAAAAGAGTATATAATTATAAAAATAAAGAAATGTTTAGATACTTAAGCCTATAATTAGCGAATAGTTTATAAAAACTTTATTCTCTGTGTTGTAAACCATTCACTCATTTATATTCAAACCAATAATAATAATAAACTCTAAAGACATGGAAAGACTTTTCTGGTTCACAAGAGTTTCCTCTAATTTCACTCTTATTTCTGGTTTTCACTGTTTGGCTCACAATTGCTTAGATATATGCGCTTCACTCGAACCGTATCTTTTGGTTATGTATTGATAATATTAAGAGAAAAGAGAGTCTGACAGCGACTGGCGTTTTGGGGCTGAGATGGCCCGGCAGCGCAAAGGCTAAGAGCAAAGTTGTTCACTTATTTTCAGTACTAAACGACTAAAAGCGAAAAAGTTTTCTATTTTTGTGCATCACTTCCGAACAGTCAGTTTTCGCATAAATATTAAGTTGAAAACAGTATCGACAGACAGAACGTAGTTCTAATAAAACAACAGAAAAAGACAACTAAATTGCGCAAAACATACTTGAAATACAATTTTTTCATAATAATTGATTAAAATTCTGCTTAAGTGTTGTTCTGAATATTAAACGGAAAAAATATCTAAACTACGAAAAAAAAATCTGAAATTCAATTCTTATCGATAGGAAAATACAAATTCAAATCTAAAAATCCGTTTTCCTATCATATCATTTGGGAAACAACAAACAGACAAAAAGGGTATTTAATTACAAAAATATTAAAATAGAGTAAAACTATTAATAAATTGGAGCCAAAAACGCATTTGCAGTTAAAAAGATTAATATATTTGATAATTCATATGAAATAATAAAAATATATTTTACATTCAAACTATCATAACTTCAATAATAAACAAAAGGCGTTCAACTCAGGGATAATAAATCAAAAATAGGAAAAAATTAATATTAGTTTTCGATCAGAGACTGCTATAATATTTGAAGTCATAATTGGTTCTGCATTTCGATACTTAGATAACTATTTGCTTAATAAAAGTACAAATATTTGCTTTAAAAAAGACAAAACATCGTAAAACATAAATGAGTTTAAAAGTCATGAAAATTAAGGCAAACATAAGAAAATACACGATTTTATGTATGAATTCATGAAATACAAGAGTTTAATGAACTGTTTATTAAACTTATATTTAATTATGTTTAATGTCCTTAAGAAATGAGTTAAAGTAATAAAAGATTTTATTTTTAAAATGTTTTAAAATCAGATTTTCTTATTTTACAACCAAATCAAACGATAAGAAAAAAAGAGGAATTTTTTCAAACAACTAATTGAATGAAATATTAAAATAAAAAACAAAATATATTAATAATTCAATTGAAACGCAAAAACAGACCAATAGATTGATTGCAAACAGAAAGCAAACATAAATTTGTATAATATTTGTATTGAGAAAAATCGATAAATTTGTTTTTCTTATGATTAGATTTATCATAAATTGATTAAAATATAAATTGAATAATAATACCGATTATAATAAGTTATTATAAATACAGTATTATTATATCAATAATGATATGTTTTAAATGGTTTTAAAACATAATGTAATTAAATTAAATTATTAAAATAATTTTGAAAATGAAAATAAATGATAAATTTATGCTAATTAGACAAAAATTGTAATTTAATCCAAAAGTTAAGTAAAATTAATCGCATAATATATGCAAATATTATATTTTTAAAAATTAAGATAACTAAGACAAAAAATAATAATTAGTGATGTGAACGGGTCGGGAGGATAGGGTCAACAAAAAGAAAAGGGAACCGATAGAGAGGGGTCGAGAGTCTGATTGAATGGCAACTACTGTGGAGTCATAAATTTAAACAAATTTTGTTTTTAAACTAATATTTTCACTAAATTCTAAATTTAAACATTAGTTTTAAGCGATTCTCGTCACTCGTTGATAACTCTTTGATAAACAAATTATTTTCGGTTTAAAAACATTGAATTAAATTCTAATGAAATCCATTTAACTAATAAAAAAAAGTCAAGTCTCGAGACTTTGTAGAGAGTCGCGACAACTCCCGAGCAAAAGCAAAACTCGAGCCTCGAGTGCCTGATACCCAACCTCTTAATAATAAGTGTCTGTATTTGAATGAATAAATTAATTGTTTTATTGATTTAAATAAATTGTTTCAAAAGAAAGCTATTTAATGAGAAACAGCTGTTTATTATTCATATTTGGCATTGAATTTCTAATTAACAAACACTTAAACCGCAAAAGTTAACCTCAATTTCGGCGAGAAATGCAAAACCAAACTCTAAATTATAAATCAAACGTTTAATTAGAATATATATACTATAAACGTCTACTTAAGCCAAAAATTAATCCGTAATTAAAAACAATAGAAAAATTTTATTCCATTGTTTCGTGACTTTTAATAATTTGATAATTATTTTTATAATAAAAATATTCAAAAATTGGAGAAAAAATTATTTCAAAGTTAAGAAAACAATAAAAAATTTCATTGAAACAAAAAATAGGAAAAATATTTTCTGAGAAACTAATGACTCGAATACTAAAACATTGGAAAAACTTCCGACACTTTATACTCACAGCGAAAAAAATTTTATTTAAAGTTCAGAGAAATGTGTGAATTATATCCAAAGAAAAAAAAATCTAATCTAAATGAAAAATATATTCTAAATGGAAATAAATTATAATTGTTTTGTACTTTTGATACCAACAGTGAATTAAAAGCAGCAAAAGTTCCCCGACTTTCAGACACACCAATTAAGAAAGAGTACACAAAAAGATGTTTTCAATTATACAATACATTAAAAATAATAAAAAACTTCTTTTTTTGTTCACAAATGTTGATGACTTCATAAGTGATTCGCAGAAAATGAGAAAATAATTTCTGTATTCCCATCAACTCATTGATGGAAATAGACTTTCATTTAACAAAAAGAAAATACTAATTGTCTTAACGTAAGAATAAGTTTACTTTCGATTGTGTCGAACAACTAATGCATAAAAAATAAAAACTCATTTCAATGCAAAAAACGATTGATAGAAATACCGGCAATTAAATGGAAAAAAATATAACCAAAAAACTAACTGAAAAGCAAAACAATTCTTTCAAATCGCTAAAAAACTTTTTTTTCCGTTTCTATGGCTTTGAGGTTAAAAACATCAAAAAAATTGTTGATTAGAAACAAATATCGAATCGTTAGTTCACTCTTAACTGATTAGTTACAGCGAAACAAAATTGAAATCAAAATTTAAATAATTTAAAAGTCAATGAAAAGCCTCAAAACATAATTGAAAATTTCAATCGACTCTACATTAAATGACAGCTCTTTCAGAAAAATTTATTTTCCGGTATTTGTTAACAACGGACTGTATTGTTGTGTTTCACACAAATACTCACAATTAGATTGCAATAACAATAACCGGGTTTTTGAATATAGAATATATTAAAAAATAAAATACAAAAATTGCGAAACATTTTGATATACAGTTAATTAAAAAAACCGAAAACTAAAAAACAATATTCAAAATATTTAATACTTTCTTAACACATAATTATATATTAATTCATAATCTAATGGGACGGACAGATAACTATCAATTAATCTGCAAAAGAGTTATTGTATTACAAAATCCAAACGCAAGACATATCTAACTAACAAAATAGTTATCGCATTAAATAGCGATTTAAAGTCTATGTCAATGCCATTAAATCGAGTCATACAATGGCTACACAAACAGCACAGTTAGCTGTAATGAGAGCTTAAGTTGTCTCGAAACTAATCGTTAGGATTTAATATGATTTGAGAGAAAAAAAAGACAAAATCAAAAACCTGTATCACAAACAAGACTTTTAATCTAAAGAACAAAATAGGACTCAAATTATAATACAATAGGGAATTGTATAAAAAGGAAAATATGAAACAAACAAAAAAATTTAATTACATTTTAAATAAATATTTATGACATAACAAATTCGAGAACTAATTCTCGAATAACACACAAATAGAATAAAGACATAAGTCTTCAACAATGATCTCAATTCAAATTGTTATCGCGATTTCGGATCAGATTCTTGTCTCGCAGTCTGTGTCTCATCTATTCTCTATTCTGAAGACCCAATTCAAATGAAACCGTATTTCGAAATGTATTTTAAGTTTGAGAATTTGAACATTTATTCTATAATTACATCAACTCTTTGATTGCTTGTTATGAATACTAAAAATAAATCAGAACTTAATGACCGAATAAATGGGAAAATTAATTACAAAAAACATTTAATTGAATTGTAATTAATTCATACGAATCGGTGTGAAAAACGAGTTATAAAATGGAAATTAACGCAAAAACTTCAATCGGATAGATATGATGAGTAGTAAAAAATACATAAATTCAATGATAAGCAAAAACACCATTTCATCAGTGAATAAATAAATGATAAAATAATAATAATATATATATTTGCCTTCAATTCAATTGTAAATCAGAAAATAAATTACAATAAAAAACGAATAAAAGAATCAAAAATTTCTTTAACCGCAATCGAAAAAAAAAACAAACAAATAAAAAAAATTTTAACACAAAAAATATTACCAACTCTTTGAACAATAAAAATATATATAATTCAAAAACGAATAATAGAAGAAAACCTTCAAAACATAACAAAAAAAATTTGATAAAAAATTAATATAATAAAGGGTTCGGACTATCAAACGAATAAAAACATTAAAAAACATATTTTCAAACAATTAAATCAAACCTTTTCTAAGAGATAACTGATTTTCGCCTCCGCTGTGAAACTCATACAAAGCGACAAAGAGTTGCGGATCTAATGGTTCGTCGGTTTGTGTCAACAGATTCTCTTTAGACATCCATCGCTGCGGAGGAGCGCCGGAGCCCTCAATCGCCACAAACGCACTGATCGGCGACTCATCCGATGTGCCGATACTGTGAACAACGACCCCAGAGGTCGATGACGACGAGTGGTCGGGTATTTCAGGCAGTGGCCGGTTCTGGAGTAGCGCTTCTGTTAAACAGAGGCCAGTAATCAATCAAAAAATTTATAATTAGTTTTCAATCATTTATTTCTGGTTTTTAATTATTAAATAATTATTAGTTTCCAATTGAAAAAACAAAAAATTAATTTATCGGAAAAAAAGATAAAAACAAAATAAGACTTAAGTGGAAAGAATGCGTAAAAATCGTCTGAAAATTCTCATAAATTAAGTCCTATTTATAGTTCAAAAAATCTTTAGATAAGAAAAATCAAACAAAAATATATTTAAAGAAATAATTCGGAAAAAATTTAATCGAAAATAAATCGAAAAAAAATCAAACAATTCATAAGAAAGAATAAAATTAAATTATTTACTGATAATTAAAAAACAAAAAATCAAATTAAATGCGGAAATAAAAATCAAAATACATATAAATATATAATAATTGATAAGAAAAAAGTCAATTAAAGAGTGAAAAACAAATTATGAAATCATCAAAATTCGGAAAATAATTAAATATCAATTAGTCAATGGTTGGCGTTAAAGCACCGGTAGGCAAGAGTAGGGACCGGTAGTATAGAAGAGCATCGATAGGTAACTCTAGCGATAGTCGTTTGAATAACAGATGAGTTGGCCAGTGATCGGTGCGATAGCACTCAGACTCATATATACGTCTGAGTGGCCCGTTATAAAACACCGGTATATAAGGGAGTGAATCGAGTAATGAGTGCGAGAGCACCGATAGATATGGAAAACGTTAACAATGGCCGACGTTAGAGGAACAGATGGGTCGGACACTAACATATGTTATAGCACTAGTAGATATAGCAATAGATAAGATAGTGGTCGGTGTTAGAGCACCGATAGGTTAGAGTAAGACAGAATAGGTATGGGTCGGGCAATGCCTACCATTGTGTTCGAGGAATATATTGGTTCCGAACTTCTGTCTCTGTTTGTTGTTGTGCTTAAGACCCGAAATAGTGGCGATTCGGCCGACATTCGGATTAATGTTCGGATTAACCGACGAATGGATCAGCTGTTGATTGAGATGTTGTAACGAATTCGAGTTAACATTATTGGCAACGATTGGTCGCAATTCCTTTGTATTTTGTGCTCCCATTCATTCAGCAGTTCCAGCGCTTCCCGATTTCGATACAATTTTAGTTTTTATTTACATTTAAAACAATTGTAGAAAAAAGACTGATTTTAGGAAATATTTTATATTAAAAACTAATTTTAATTTTATCTAAATTAATAAAAACGATTCACATATTTGTTGTTTATATTTATGTTTTTGTATTGATTTTTGACACTAAAAGAGCGTCACTTGTCGTCAGTCACACACAGTATTCAATTGAATATCCGATTAGAATACGTATTGATCGACAAGTATTGTACTTCTGGTGTCCGTTAGACCACTTGTTATTAATTACTAATAAATTACGGCTTAATGTAGAACACAATTAATTAATAGATAGTTTGCATTCGTGTCCATCTTATATGTGGAGGAATACCATAGAAAAACATTTAGTGTCTGTTGTGTCAAACATATAGTCTGAGCACTTCATTGAACACAAGCCAATACACAGCAACAGTGCTGGTGCTCTGAGCACTGGTAGTTTGGTTTAGTCTAGTGCTAGAGTGAGTCAGAGCGCATGACTACTATGCCTATCACTACCCGTGCAGTGAGCTTATTAGCTGCAAAAATTATATCAGGCTCATTTTGCGAATTGCACTTTTTCCTTATTTGCTTCGAATGCAATCGTTTTTATGATTCATTTTCATAAATTAATTTTTGCTTTTTTTCTAATTTATTTGATTTTGTCCTAAATATCTGTTTAATTACATATTATCTCTAAAGCTGTCATTCGTTTGATTGAATGTGTATTTGCTTTTCTCTCTCTTTTTAAGCTATTACTCCTTTTTTAAAAGTTTTTTAACTTTTTTCTCTTTCATTAATTAAAAGAATTTATTAAAATTGTAACAAACTTTTTGGTTGTTTAAAGATATATGAATTGTATAATATTTGTAAAACAATATAATTTATAATTTAATAAAACGAAATTTTGTTTTTTTTATACAAAATATTTAAATTATTTTTTTACTTTATATTTGGATTTTTTCATTCATTTATTGATCAGATTTTCTTATGACGACACCCGAAGACAAGGATTGTGTAAAACTAAACGTAATTTATTTACGACATATATGACTACAAACATGTGATTCGCATGCATTTGGATAAACAAACAATAAATTAATACTTAATTTGGGTTTAATTGCAATTTGTGTTCAAAAAAGAACTAAATTTCTAATCAAAATGTCTGAACCACTGATTCTCTTACCGGGCGATGACATTACAGATCTGATTGACGAGAAGTCAATAGCTGTGGCGACGGCTGCGAAGGCAACCGCGACTAAAGAGCCGAAGCAAAAGATGATAGGACCGGGTCTTAAGCGCGAGGACAACAACCGAATAGTTGCGGTCAAATGCGGACAATTGATGAATAGGAATAATAACATCTTTTGGATTGATTCGCATCTGAAGCGGTATATCGCCTGCAAAGCAGATCCAGTCATTGGAGTTGTCGTCTCGAAAGCGGCCTTTTATGCCAAAGTCGACATCGGAACCAATGAGCCGGCGGTGCTCTCTCTGCTGGCCTTTCCCAACGCGACCAAGAAGAACAAGGGCCAGATTGAGGTGTGGTTGCACTTTGCGTTTTGCACATATGTTTGATTAATTGATTTTCTGTTTTGTGTTTATTAATGAAATATTTATTTAAGAAACGATTGAAAGACCAATATCTGGACAACCCGTGCGTCTCGTCTTGAGAACTGACTGTTCGTCGCAATTGTAGGCAAAGTTGTGAATGAATTGTCGTTTACTTTGCATACAATTGCGACGAATAGTTATTTTTTGCTACACAACAGACGTCTTGTTCTGCTATTCAATCATTTATTAATTTTTTAATATTTTAGTCAAATTTAATAAAAATAAATTTATTTATTCGTTTGTTTGCACCGGTAGGTCGATGACGCCATTTACGCCACAATAATAACCGACTGTCCGGATGTGGAAACGGAACTGACGTGTGTGACCAGTGAGGGCAAGAAGGGTGGAATGGGAGTACTGGCCAGCACCGGCTACGTGTTAACAGTGCCGACTAATATCGCCCGCAGACTACTAGCGCCCGAATCTAATAAAATGTTTCAAACTTTAGGCAAAAAATTTAAGTTTGAAATTGCAATCGGTTTTAATGGACGGGTTTGGGTCGACTCCAAGAGGATAGACATTACTCTAACTATTGTCAACTTTTTGGCCTCTTTAGAGCACTTGCCTAAAGTCGAACATCAATTGATTTGCGAACAATTGACTCAAAAATTTGAACAATTTGTTCGAAAATAAATCTTTCGATTATTGTATTATTTTATCTTTTTTTTATTAAATTTTAATAAAAATCAATGAAATTTATTGTAAATTTCAAGACTAGTTAATAATAAATAACTTTATCGAACAAACAATTTGTGTCCGGAGTTATAAAATAAAATTAAAAATTGCTTTTTATAACTGTTTTGTAGCCATTATTTTGTCTTTTCGTTTGTTTTAATAACTTATTTGACACTTATTTATAAAATTAATTATAGTATAAAATAATAACTTTCATATATACGGTATATACAAATTATATATAACTTCATTGAAAAGCGGGGATATCAAACCGGACAATATTATGTTTAATATTGATAGTGATAGGGTTAGGCATATCAAGTATGTTGACTTTGGTAGAGCCCGGGAAGGGGTGGCGCAAGGAATGCCTGGTTTTGCCAACGATATTGTCCGATTGGGTGATTTGTTTCTTTTGATTCTAAATACAACTCATATTTATTCGACGGAAGTTTGGAACGAATTGATAGAAATTATTGATAATATGATGAATACAGAAACAGTCTATTCGACTGTCGATAGATTTGATGCCAGTCTTAGATCAAATGCATTCAATGCCTATCGATTCGAGTGGCTCTGACAGTGAGTCTGATAGTGAGTCCAATAGTGAGTTTGAAAGCGATTCCGATTCCAGTGGTAGTTATGTATCGGCAGTTGAATATCAAATTGAATAAATTTTTATTCAATTATGAAATAAGTTATTCTTCATTTGATTTTTTCTTTTCAAATAGCATTACATACTTTTGATATTAAAAGAAATTTGGCTTAATTTTAGTTTAACTACATGGTAAGTTATAAACCAGGCATTGTGACCAGGGGGGAAATTTGTTTTTTAATTAATTAAATATTTTACCAACAATTAAATTCAAGAAATAAATAAATCAAAAATGACAACAAATAGTCAAAACTTTATCCGTTTATTAAAATCAATGATACCTTAAAAATGCCGAAACAATCAAATCATCAACTTTTGAGTTTAGAAATAAATCAATTAAACAAAAAATTTTATTATTGCTGTTAACAGAACAGGAATTTAGACAAAATACTCAAAATTAATGTTAAATTAAAAATAATAATTAGAAAAAGTAATAAACTGGATCAATCTTCAGGATAACAACCGCCGCCATAGTTGTGGTCATCTTTAGTCGCCTGTAATTTAATCAAATCATCGATTCTTAATATAGTAATCGCGGCCTCAGTCGCAAACTTCAAAGCCTTGATCTTCGAGATCGACGGCTCGAGTACTCCGGCCTTAACGTTGTCTCTGACGACACCTTCAATCAGATCCAAACCGACGTACTTCAGGTGCTTGTGGTCTGCTTTGATTTGGGAGCTGTTATGATAGGCGCGGAGTTTGGCCACCAAATCGGTCGCGTCTTTGGCCGCATTCACGGCCAGAGTCTTAGGTATAACGAGTAGAGATCGGGCGAACTCGGCTATAGCTAACTGTTCTCTGGAGGCGATGGTTGTGGCGAACGTTTCGAGATATACGGAGAGCGCGGCCTCAACAGCACCGCCGCCCGGAACCACTTTTTTCGATTCGAGCACTCGCTTGACTACGCAGAGAGAGTCGTGAATCGAACGTTCCATCTCATCCAAGAAGAACTCATTGGCCCCGCGAAGGATCAATGATGCGCTGTTCTGGTGCTTTGGGCTGTAGGCGCGAACACATTATTAGTTTCTTAACTTAAAAATTCAATATTTTTCAATTCAATCAAATAATCGATTGTTTAAATAATTGCTTTTTGTAAATATAGTACGAATTTGCAATAATATTGAAAATATAATTACAAACGGATATAGATTTGAGTTTAATTTACTCCCGTATTGTCGACTCATTATAATTCAGTTAATGTTAAAAAGAGCCAAAGATTTGGGAGACTTTCGCTTAAATTCAAAATAAATAAAATTCAATTCAATTCATACTTTTTGATGAGAATGAGCTCGTCGTCGCACACCCTCTCCTGCACCACCTCCTCGGCCTCCCCGAGCATCGACGCATCAAACGACTCGTCGCCCTCCATATTGGCCAGACTGAGCAGCAGTTGAGCGCCGGTAGCTTTTGCTATGCGCTTCATATCAATTTTACGGCACCGGCGAACGGCCATCACTTTCGATTCGACGCAATACTTCTGACACAACTCGTCTACAGAACCGGTGGTCAGTATGACGTTCGCACCGGCATTAATGATCTTCTGTAGCCGTTCTTTCATTATATCGTTTTCACTGTTTGGGCAAAAAAATTAATTAAATTAAAAAATAAAATAAAAATTCGAATAAAAGACAAACCGTTGACGTATGGCCTCGAGGTTCTCGGGTTCAGTGACGAGCACCTGTACACCCATTTTCATCTTAACCTTTTGCAGTGAAAAGTCTAATAACGCTATCTTTGCGTTCTTTACTTGTTTAGGCATTCCTTAAAAATCAAATCAAAATCAAAATTAACAAAAAAGTCAATAAAACAATTGATAACAACATAAATGTGAGACTAAAAACCAAAACTCATTTACATGGATAACATTTGTACAAGAATCATTTAAATCATATGACTAAGTGTTTAATCATTGTTTTGATTTATATTAAAGAATAGAAATTTAAATAAAAATCTAAACTTTAGACATACCTTGTGTTGCAATAACACAATTAAGTGCAAACCCTTTGACTAAAACACTTTCTCGAGTGCTTTTGCCGTTGGCTTTGAGAACCCGGATCTGTTTAATCGGATACGTAAAGCCTCCCTTTCCGTCGGGAGAGCGGACAGTGTTGGCCGCCTCCACCACCATATTCGCAAAGAAATCGGCGTCTGATCCAATCAATTTAGAAGCCATCGAAGTCTTAGCGGCGTTTATCACACATTCCTTCCCCAACTCATCGGTATTGATGACCAGATTCTCATTAATGTATTTGACCGCCTCTTTACAGGCGAGTCTATACCCGCTTATGACAGAAGTCGGATGTATTTTGTTCTGAACCAATTCGTCCGCATTCTTAAGTAGTTCGGCCGCAATCATCACCTATTGGTTCCAATTACAAGACCAAAACACATTAAGTAAAGTAGAATAAAATGACTAAATTCTTCTAAAATAGTGATCAATTTAATTGTAGATATAATACCAATTTGTAATACAATTAAAAGTATATTACAAATGGAGATTAGATCCCATTCGCAGTTAATCTACTCCCGAGCTATAGACTCAATAAGATTTGAATTGAATATTGAGTTAAAGTTGACGAGAGTTAAAGACAAACAAAGAGTTAAATCAATTGACAACTGCTTTACCACAGAAGTAGTTCCGTCGCCGACTTCCTGGTCCTGGAGTTGTGCCAAATCGACCAACACTTTGCCGGCCGGGTGTTCGACCTCGAGAAGGCCCAGAATGGTTGCGCCGTCGTTGGTGATCGTCACGTCCTATACGACAATTAAATTAAATTCTCAATCAAACGCTTAAACCAATTAATAATCAATTGATTACTGACTCCGATGTCGTCGACCAACATCTTGTCCAAACCTATCGGACCTAAAGACGACTTAACTACGTTTGCGATCGCAGACGCGGCCATCACTGCACCGGCAATCCGATTAAGACAACAATTAATCGACAATTAAAGCAATCATTAGTTTTTCCGATGCGATTGAAAGCATGGATTGAATGCGAAACCAAATGTGAGTTTAATTCGTTTTTAAATTACAAACCGTTTTGTGTCCGAACCGAATGACCCGATACTCGACTGCCCGACACCGCCAATAAACTCTGTACTGACATTGTGTTTAGTTTAAATGAATAAATTAATTGTAATTAATAAAAATAACTAATTTAATGATTCTATTGTTTCAATGGTTTCAATGGGTTTATGAATGAATGCATAAAAGGACTGCCAAAAGCCATGCCTTCTATCCTCAATGCGAGTGACATCTGTTGGACAAACTTTTTAAAATATTTTTGCAATGACTTGTCTTTAAAGTATAAAGTTTAAACTATTGAATTTATCATTTATTTTTAAAAATTACCAGGATTTTGGTTTGTATAAAATAAACAATATTAATTTATATTTTTATACTAATTATTTGAATAAAAAAAGTTTCATTTTTAAATCTTGTATTTGAAGTTATTATGTTTTAATTAAAGCAAAATATGTTAGTATGACAATTTTGAAATATATATTTTTAATATTTGGAAATAGACTTTAAAAAGTAATCTCAAAATAAATTATTTTTAAGAATTTTACTAACTTTTACTCAACTTTTATTTTTAACTTTTTTTTATCTTTAAACAAACTATTGACTAATTATTGACTTAAATAACGTTTAACCAAATGGTTTGCCAAATATTTTTGTGACATATTTTTCACTTAAGACTAATGTCATATTCAATGTCTTAACCAAAAAGGTTGTGAAATAACCAAAAATAGTATTCAGAGAAGAGGGAAATGTTCTTCAGTTTATTGATCATAAATTTAATTACGCATTAAATATCAAATTTTTAACATTAATATCATTTTAAGTAAACTAAAGCTAAAAGTTATTTAAAACAAAATAAATTCAAACGTTTTAAAGCTATAGATATATAGATATATTGATTAGATTATAGTTTCTAAACAAATTAAAACTTATAAAACAATTTGGCGACAAATAGTAACTAATATTAATCATAATTTTTGAGTCCATTAGACAATTATAGATTGAATTTATTGTTTCACTTCAATCGTAATCTCCGTCTTCTCAGTCTTCTTCTGTTCCGACTTCGTCTGTCCATCACTCGTGACCTCTGTTTTCGATTCGCTTTTGACTTGACTTTTGGTTTCGGTTTTGGTTCCAATTTTGGTTTCGCTTTTGACTTCACTCATGGCTTCACTTTTGAATTGACTTTTTGACTCATCTTTAGACTCACTTTTGACTTCACTGTGAGCTTCACTTTGGGCTTCATTTTGGGCTTCACTTTTCGCATCACTATTACTACTATTGACTAAATCTTTTTCGTGAATTATTGGAATAAAGACTACATTTTCCTCCGATGTCTGAAACACTTTCTTCGGCACTTCGACGGTCAGAACGCCGGCAGACGATAGGGTTGAGCGAACTTTCTCGATGTCAACAGTGTCTGGAAGTGTGAACTTACGGGTGAACTCACGGCTAACCCAACCGAAGTCATCCTTCTTCTCATTATGTTTGCATTCAATGACCAGATCTTTGTCGACAATCTTAACGGTGAACTCTTCGGGTGAATAATGGCTGACATCTAATCGGATCTCAAACTTATTCGCATCACATTTGATGGGCAACAGAGTGGCCATCGGTTTGGGACTGCGATTGCTATAGAGGTCAGTCAACATCGCGATCTGCATATTCAGGTCATCCCAATTCGTGGGACCTACCGGTGCGTCCACTGGCATCTCTTCCCGACCACACCATCGCCGGTGCGAAGACGACGACCACTCTTGAGATGATGGAAACGAAGAACTAACAAAAGACATGACTTATGTATAAAATTATAAATATTTGTATAAATATTGAAAAACTTTTTTTAAATGAAAACTTTTAAAAAGTTGTATAAAAAACTATTTTCTAAACACTTTATCACTTGACTAGTATAGTACAGTGAAAACTGAAATAAGTGCAAATCTAGTGCTCGGAAACTGCTTTATATACCAGTGCTCTCTATTTGTGCACAAAATGCAAGTCACTTATCATCGCCTAAACTGACAAAAAATTTGTGCAAAAACTCAAACAAAAAGTACAGAAAAACCGATCCAATGATGCAATTGAGTAATGACTGGCATTGCTGTGAAGTTTGCTTTCGAGATACGACTCGAATGTTCGAGAGGTTTGACGATTGCTGTGAAATGTATGCAATCTATTGGTTACGCAAAATATTGCATAACATTGCTATCCAATAGTGTTTTGAATCGTAAACTATTGTCAACAAGAGTTGATTTCTGGCTTTAAAATTAACATTACATCAGGTTTTAAAACATCCGACAATTATTCAGCACTTTTTCAAACACTATATATAAACTGAGAGTTCACTCCATTCCCAAACATACCATTGAATTGACAGTTGATATTGAAGTCAATATTAATTAACTTAATATTTAGTTAGAATTTAACTAAAACTTTAAATTTTATTTTCACTAACCCTTAGTTATAAAGTTTTACGGAAAACAGTTTTGACATATATTTGAAGTTTGATTTTATGGCAGTTTTGGGTTTCATTATTCCTCAACTCATGAATTGTGGTCAGAATTGTCATCAGGCGTTCAGTTCGGTTATGGATCAGGACTGGAACCACTGGAAACTGCAAATGCAGACCTGGATGGAGGATGCTAAACAGGCCGCCGCCACTGCAGCCGCCCACACTGCTGGTGCTTATCAACCCGGCACTAGTACTGGTCAATCGTGCGGGGCCAGTAGTGGACCCACCACCAATTCAAGCGCTAACCCGCCAAACAATCCCTTAGAAGCATTGCATCAAATGTGGACTCAATTTCAGACTTCAAGCACTGGACGGCCCACTCCGGCACCCGAACAGACCAACAATCAGGTGAACAATGGCCCGAAAAAGCTGGTCATTAAACTCGATGTCCAACACTTTGAGCCGCAGGAGATCAGTGTTAAGATAGTGGACAACCATATAGTGGTCAGCGCTGAACACCCGGAGAGGACGGATCGCTTAGGACTTATTAGTCGTAAGTTTACGCGAAGGTATGAACTGCCCGATGAGGTCGAATCGGATACTATTGTCTCAGCTCTTACCGCCGATGGCGTTCTGATCATTGAAGGCTTGAAAAAAGTGAGTCAACCCGAACCGGGGGCTCAGATCAATATTCCGGTGATTCGGGAACAGACGACTAATGACGCGAATCAACAAAATTATTCAAATGAACAGCAAATGGATTAAACGGAATATTTTTTCGATATGTTATTCAGAATTTAATATTTTTCAAACTTTAATTTAAATTATGATTCACTAGTTTTTAGAAAATTATATTTTATATTTGACTATATTATTGAGTATTTATATTATAAACAATAAATTTTAATTATTTTTCTTATTATATAATTATTTAAATGTTTAAATTTATATTGCATTCCATAAATATGTGTTAAATGTTGTATTTTTTCGGATCAATAAATAAAAGATTTTTTGAAAAATCTCCAAATTTTGAGTCAAAACATGTTTATAAGTTTTGACATCAATTCCTATAGAAATGAATTACATATTTGTTTTGAAATCCGAGCTAAGAATGAGTATAAAAAACATTTCAAATATATTAGAAGAATATTAGTTGAAATTCAAGTCAATTATAATTTTAAATTGTTAATTTATAGTATTTCCCCTAATAGTAATTTAAAATTATAAAGAGATAATAATAAACAAGTAAATTACAGATTTGAAGGTTAGTTTGTTATTAAAATTTATACTTAAAGTTTATGGTTATTATCAGTGTCTATTTTGACTAATATTTTGTCGATATTTGTTTAAATTTTAGTTTAGTTTTTAATATGTTATTTTAATTAATTTTATTTTATGCAATGTAATGTAATATAATTTTTTTAAAGTTATTAAAACGTTTTGAGAAATAAAAAATAAATTTATACCGTAATAATTTAAAACTTTATATATTATTACAAAATTTGAATTTTTAATTAAATTATTTTCGATCGTTAGTTCAGGGTAAATTTAAAAAATTTTATCACGATAATAATATAAGTTTGAGTTATTAAGAGATATTTAGTATTAGTTTGTTATATTTTAATAATTTATTAGTTTTTATAAATTTATTAATTAAAAATTTTAATTTTATCAAAAATGTATAACATTTATACATTATACCAAAATTTGAATTTTTAATTAAATTTTATGCGATCTATATTTCAGGTATAAATTCCTGTTCCGTTAACAGCAATAATAAAATTTTTTGTTTAATTGATTTATTTCTAAACTCAAAAGTTTATGATTTGATTGTTTCGGCATTTTTAAGATATCATTGATTTTAATAAACGGATAAAGTTTTGACTATTTGTTGTCATTTTTTGATTTATTTATTTCTTGAATTTAATTGTTGGTAAAATATTTAATTGATTAAAAAACAAATTAACTATAGAGCAATAACACACCTAGTACAACTCTTAATTACCCTTGCTTTACCGCAAAGTAAATGTTTTTATTATGTTAAATAAGAATTTTACATTTGTTCAAGTTAGAAAATTGTCCAAATATGAGTTAAATATAAATTGGTTTTAAATTTTTATTCAACATTGAAGTTTGCGATTATTTTCTTAATTAAACACACAGAATATGCAAAATAGTAACTATTTAATATTTAAGCTTTAATATATATAGCGTATAGTGAGCAAGATGATTAGATTTATTTTTAAATTAATTTATAATTTACTGTACATTTAACTCAAACCGAATTGTTGTTTTATAAATTTATTTAACCATTTCTATAAATATAAACCAATTGTTTGTTTTTTATATAGTCTTAAATTTGTATTTAATACAACTTAATAGTAATAGTGAGTTATTTAAGCTAAAAATCAGTTCAAGTTTAAAATAATTTGTTTTTTATAATTTAATTATCGGATTGTTAGCGAAATTTGTATTTACAATAAGTAAAGCCTCGTTTGTAGAAGTGGGC
>JAQFXP010000650.1:0-26278 GCA_034693685.1 Belba bartosi
CTATTCACTGTTAACGCAATTCTGTTTCGAAAGATTAATACAGAGATAGAGCTCTCGAAACAGATATTCGTGAAAATAAGCGATAATTTTGACGATTGGATCGAAAAACTGCAAAACGAACTGAAGATTATTGATACGAAACCGAATTCCGTTAATATATGGCTCGTATCGAATACTGAACCTATTTCTGGTATTATTGGGTTTTATAACTGTTTGCGTAAAGAATCGAATGGAAACAGAATTCGGATTATATTTAATACAAACGACAAACCGATCGAAACACTAATGAATCAAAATAATGAAGAATTAAAGTCTATTATTAAAAATGATCTGAAAATCAATGTAATTAAAGGCAAAAAATTGGGTTTTTACAAAATGACTCAATTGATAGCGATTGACGAACCGGTGCCGACAGAGCAATGCTTTTTGAATAACTCAATTAAAGGCGACTTAAGTTCGTTTCAATGGTTTGAATGTCAACACAAGTATTGGCCGATCGGTAGAAAAGATAATCAAAATTTATATTATGTTTATTATTCTGCTCTTAATTTTCGAGACATTATGTTAGCAACTGGTGAGTGATAAGTGAATTTAAATAATAAAACAATAATAAAAATCTAATGAATGTATCAAGGTCGTTTATCTGCTGACGTTATGGCGCAAGATATTGAAATTCAGGAAAGTCTACTCGGTGCTGAATTTTCAGGATTTGATGAAAATGGAAATCGAGTGATGGGAATAACTTTTTCAAAGACATTGGCCACAACTTGTATTGCCGACATTCCTGAATTTATATGGACGGTCCCAGAAGACTGGTCGTTGGAAGAGGCGTCGACTGTTCCCATTGTATATGCGAGCGCTTATTATGCGCTTATAATTAGAGCTAAACTCAAAAACGGAGAAAAAGTGTTAATTCATTTGGGAAGTGGAGGCGTAGGTCAGGCGGCGATCAGAATATGTCTTCATATAAATTGCCAGCTCTTCATAACTGTCGGATCCGATGTTAAGCGAGAATTCCTTAAAAAACTTTTTCCGACACTAACTGATCGCCAATTTTCGTCTTCACGTGATTTGAGTTTCAAATCGCATGTAATGAACGAAACGAATGGTTTAGGCGTTGATGTCGTACTTAACTCATTGTCTGAGGAAAAGTTAAAAACTAGTTTAGAATGTCTGGCAAATAACGGCCGGTTTATCGAACTTGGAAAATATGACATGGCTATCAATGCGTCATTAGGTTTGTACTTTAGATTAAACAAGATAATTTATTTAAAATATATTTATAAAATATAGATATTTCAAATTTATTGCGAAATAAAACATTTCATGCTACTGCTATTGATGGTTTGCATTTATCCAAAACTTCTAAAATTTGTGATAAAATTCATAATTTGCTTAAAGACGGTATAACTACGGGTGTAGTGAAGCCATTAAACCGAACAGTGTTTCCAATCGACAAATGCGAACAAGCGTTTCGTTATATGTCTTCGGGAAAACATATCGGGAAAGTCGTCATTAAGATCAGGGATGAGGAACCCGAACGCAACACTACATACATAACACCCAAACAAGTGTTAGCCACTCCTCGATCTGTATTCTATCCAAACAAGACTTATATAATTACCGGTGGTTTGGGAGGAATGGGATTAGAATTAATTGATTGGATGATTAAAAGAGGAGCCAAAGATTTTTTGGTCACTTCTCGTACCGGACCTAAAGACTCGTATCAATTGAAAAAACTGAAATATTTCTCTGAATTAGGCGCAACTGTTCTCATATCAAATGAAGACTTATCGACATTAACCGGAACTCAGAATTTGTTCGCCCGAACATTGAGACCAATCGGCGGTATATTTCACTTACAAATGGTTTTAAATGACGATATGTTTGAAAAACAAACGGTTGAGTCGTTTACGAAAGTTTGTTCACCGAAATCAACTGCTCTGAAGAACTTGGACTCAGAATCGCGGCAAATGTGTCCGGAGTTGGACTACTTCGTCGCCTATTCTTCATTAGTGTCCAGTCGTGGAAACTTCGAACAAACCAATTACGGGTTTAGCGGTTCGGTTATGGATAGGGTGTGTGAGCGGAGAAGAACCGATGGATTGCATGCATTAGCTATTCATTGGGGAACTGTTGGAGATGTGGGCTATTTTGTAGATAACATCAGTACATCGAATGACATCGAAATCTTTAATGTAATGCCACAAAGAATGCCCTCTTGTTTGGCAACACTCGACCGGTTCTTACAATCGAATCATACGATTTGCGTCAGTTATGTCAGATCTCAGATTAAACACGAAATTAAAGGATCGAATCTAATGGAAAAAGTGGCAAATATTTTAGGCTTAAAAAACTACCAAAATTTAAATACGAAATCGAAACTAGTTCAGTTTGGTATGGATTCACTGTTAGCTATAGAGATCAAACAGACGATTGAACGCGACTTTAATGTCGTAATATCGACGGAAAAAATTCAGGAGATGACATTTGACGCCATTCGAGACATTGATGCTAAGAATAAATTTAATAATTCTGGTTCTCTTACAGCAAATCAGGAGTGGATTATTCCAATGTTTACAATTCCGAGTGAAAAATATATTGTTATGAATGACCTAGCACATAATAAACCCATATTTTATCTACCTTCAATTAATAACTTATTTCATTTATTAAATAATTTATTCAAAAGTCTTCGCCGACCTGTTTATGGCCTCAATTGGACTAAAGATTGTTTGACTTTCAAATCAATGGCTGAATTGGCAAAACATTATTTGAATTTAATAAACGAATTATTCCCCGAAATAGATATGAATTTCGATTTAATCGGTTATTCTTTCGGTGGTATTGTTTCGTACGAAATGTGTCTCCAATTGCAGACCCAATGGAATCGCCGACCGAAACTCGTTTTATTAGATTCGTCGCCATTTTATTTGAAAGAGACCAAAACAGCGCTTCTAAGCAAACAAATATTGAATTTAAATAACGAAATTATTGAAAAGCATTTTATGGCATTTTTTATCATGGAAGTAACTGCAGAAAAATTTGTCTCCGTTTTAGAACAACTGAATGGTTTGCCCAGAAATTTACAAATGGCTAAAATGATTGATATATTAATTGAAAAAAGTGGTCTTAAATACAGTCGAAAAGAGTTTAATTTTGCGGCCAAATCGTATGTAAAGAAATGCTTATTAATGTCAAACTATTCATCGGAAGTGCAATTTATCCCAAAATTTTTGGGCAATTTAGCTCTACTTAGAGCTGAGAAAAGTATGATAAAAGTCGAAGATTATGGCTTAAGTCGGGTAAATGTTTTTGTTTAATGCAATTATTATATTATTATATATTTATTTATTTATTATTTTCTAATTCATAATCTATTTTTAAGTAATTATATTTTTAATATAAATAATAAGTTTGATTAATTATACATTAAGAATAAATTTAATTTTTAGATAATAACCGGAAAGTGTGACCAAGTTGTTTATAAAGGAAATCATGTATCTTTTTTGACCGATAACATGGAAAATATTATTCAATTTATTAATAATTATTTAAAATAAAATATATTTTAATTTAACAAAAAAATTTTGTAATTTTGTTTAAAAATAAATATATAAATATTTATATTATTATATATAAATATTTTTTATATTTCTTAAAAATAAATGATAAATTCTATCGCTAAAAATAATTTATTTAAATTTGTAGGTTAAATAAATTTTAGAATATTTATTTTAAACAAAAGATTAATATTGTATAAGCTGCTTGCGGTGACCCTAAATAAATATAAGGTCTATTTTTTAAAATTAACAAAAATAAAAAAATAAAATCAGCTATATTAAAACGTTGATAAATTAAAAAATCAATGTCAGGGTCGTTTTTAAAGTAGAAAATTTCAGACATTCCTAAGCAGTCATTGTAAATTGGGGGGAAAAGCCAAAAATCCGCCTGATTATGTAAATTGGCATTTATCCCCCTTCTAGCATTTGGTTAAATAAAAAAATACCCCTTTGAGAGTTTGCCGGCCGCCTAAGACGGCCGGCAAATTTTTTAGGGTTTTTGGCCAAAATTTGGAAATTTTCCGTAATTTTTTCTAAATTCGGTTTAAATTCCCCATGTTTAACGTTCACCATGTATAGCGGGATGAGTGCCGAAGTGAGTGACAGACAGCTCAGAATTGTTGAGTCTCCAACATTTATCGCAAATTTTCTTCTTGCCGATAGGTTAAATAATAAAGTCACGGCAACTCCTGCCTCATCATACGTATTATTGACCAACTATTGACCAGTAATGTGGTAATCGAACTATAGATTATGCATTAAACGGTTTGTAATTATTGAATAAATTTTAATTTGATAACTGGAGGTTGATACCAGAAACAGGCTATCAACCGTTTTCAAATCAATTATTAATCTTTTTAACAACAACTTTTTCAGTTATCGTTCTATTTAGAAATTGCATAACCAAGATTTTAATGAGTCTATATTTTTTTTGGATACATTTTTAATACATTTTCGGAGAAATTGTATATATAGTTTTACCTCTCGTCAATAAACGTATCCTCTATCTCGTACATGCCAAATATTACGCCATTTTCATAGTTATAGGCCCGTATGTATGGTCCACCCGTTACCAACAATATTTCTTTCTCAACATCAGTACCAACTGTGCCCGTTGATCGATAATACTTTAACGAATCAATATGAAAAATGAAAAAATATTTAAACGTAATTTATGTATAATTACAACTGGATTTAACTTGTGTTTTAATTGTGATTTAATAGATTGTTTATTATATTATTAATTAGTAAAATAATTATTTTTGAATTGTTTGACAATTATTGAGATATCGGTGTTAGAACTTGTCAGGGTAGAAAACGGCTTTGGACTTTTAGTCCAAAAAAATCTCAAGACTGAAAACTGATTAAAAGTTTCTAAACCCACCAAATGTCCCCCAATTGCTCTCAAATAAATTATTTTTTAATTATTTGCAAAATTAATTGTGTGTTTGGGAATAAACAACCGAAAAATTATTCAATTAAAAAAATAAAATAAATTATTCAATGAATAACAAAAATTTAATCCAAATTCTGATAAAAACTAAATTTTTGTAAATTATTGAATAATTTTTTATTAATTTTTAATTAAATGATTTTTTCGGTTATTTATTCCTAAACATACAATTAATTTTTCAAATAATTAAAAAATAATTTAATTGAGCGCATTTAAGGGACATTTGGTGGGTTTAGAAACTTTTAATCAATTTTTAGTTTTGAGATTTTTTTTGGACGAAAAGTCCGAAGCGGTTTTCGACCTTACCAAGTTCTAACACAGATATCTCAGTAATTGTCAAACAATTTAATAATAATTATTTCACTAATTAATGACATAATAAACAATCTATTAAATCACAATTAAAACAAAAGTTAAATCCAGTTGTAATTATACATAAATTATGTCTAAATATTAAACATATTTTATATTTTCTCTTATTTTTCCATTTTTCATATTGATTCGTTAATTAAAATTTATTTTTTTATTATATTATTCTTTAAGTGCTAGAAATAACAAAAAATACAGAATTTGATAGAATTATTACTAAAGTGTTATATCTATAATTCAGAATTATAAATATATAATAAATTATTATATTTTGAAAGAAAAATAAAAGTTTCAGGCTTTCATTGCAACTTTCAGTAAAACTTTCACTGGAATTTAAATTTCATAAAATTTAACATTGATAGTTTAAATAATAGTGATTGCCATAAGGGAAGGGGTGTCATATTGTGTAGTAACCTTCGAACAATACAAAGTAAGCAATGTGAGTTTATTCTTAGTTTATTGCAATAAAATAGCTGCGACAACTAAAACATAAAAATTAATATAATATACAATTTATTCCCTGACTAAATATTACACCTCCCTCCTGGCCATTTTACTTAGCCAAGTTAATTAAATGGCTATTTTAGAATAATTATTCTTTAGATTCTTTAATATTTACTACTTTTACGTTTGAATGAATAAAATATGAGAAAAGTGGTAAAAAGTAATTAAATTATTATTGCAAACCTGTTATTATAAACCAATTAATTCGCAAAAACTTATTATTATTTCAATTTTTTAATCAAAATAAAATTTCAAATTAATCAATATTATCGAGAATTGTTTTGAAGGTAATATTTATAAATATATTCATTGTAATCAATAACAAAAATTTTAATTTTTATGTTTGTTTAAGAGTCTGTATTTTGAAAAATCTTCTAAAAACTATTTAAAAAGTTGATATAATTGCATTAAATTTAAAAACCCACTTTTTAATAATAGAATAAATAATAATAAAATAATAATATAAAAATGTAATTAACTTAAATACTGTATTTAAAAGCTAAAAAGTATTAGAAATAGTCATGTCTAAAAAATGTTAAGAAAAGATTTATGCAAACAGAATCGTAAAACTTAATTAGCAAATAATATTAATTATTTTTAATTTAATTTATTATTTGTAAGACTATAAATACATTTTTTGAAAATTGTAGGTTAAGCAAGTTGTGTAGAATATGATTTTTATTTATTATTATAATTAACTTTTTTTTAATTATAATCATATCTTATTAATTAAGACCAATGATAGCCTAACGGTCAATAAAAATAGGTCTCAATAAGTTGTGATTATAATTTAAAACAAGACTAGCCAATATGATTTTAGTACATTTTCGTGAGAAGATTTGCTAAATTCCATTTGTTAGATCCTTAAACCAACACTTTATACCTAAAATCTAAATCCCAATATCTAATCCCATTCGCTAGATCCTTAAACCGACGCAATTATACATTTAATTCAAATCCCTATTTACTAGTACTACAAACCGATGTTTTACACTCAAATTTAACCCATTAAATACAAAAAAAGCAGTAAAATTGCCATCCACTTTTGATGGCTGGCAAAATATAAAAAAAATAAAAGATTTTGGTTTTTCTTTTTGTTTATAACCTTATATGCCAGCTCTATCAATTTGTGATAAATACACTTTTATTCCAAGTAAAATATAAAAATTAGCAGTATAATTGCCACCGTCTATATTTACTGGCAAAATGTAAAAGCAATAGTACTTTTCTTATTGATAATTAATTCCCGGCTTTATCAGACTTTATTAATTTGACGCCAATTCACTTACCTCTCTTTATTAACAACTTTAAATATTAGGCTGTACCGAAATCACTATGTCAGGGTATACCAATTTACAGCTTTCTTTATTAACAACCTTTTAAAACATATTAACAAGTTTTTAAAATTAGTATTTAATACATTAATTTCTCTTTATTAATAATAATATATGTCATTCTCTAATTGATGTCAAAGATTTAATTTTTATATTTGCAACATTATCAGGAATTGATAAGTTCTAATTGATAATTTTTACCCTCTTTATTAATAAACAACTTTAATTTTTTTTTTCTCTGATTCTCGTTGTTATCCAACTTTCCTCCGCTATTAGTAAACTGGCAGTCAGGGAAGGGGAGGGGAGCCAGGTCAAATATATATATACATTTCTTTGAAAAAGTATTAAAAATTAGTTATAATAATGAATAAAAATCATATTATTCACAACTTGATTAACCCAAATAAATAAAAATTACAAATATTATACTTTGTTTAAAAATGTATAATATTTACTTTATAACAAGATTACAATATGCAATTGGTTATTTTTTTATTTTTATAGTTAAATTTTTTAATTGATAAAATATTAAATTAGCAAAAGTTTTGCAATCATTTACTAAAAACACAATAAATAATATTTAAAAAAAAGATAATTATCAATAAAAGAGATAACTATAAAGTGCAAAAATCAATAATTTAATTATTCTGTTTTAAAAATCTAACCTTAACTCAATTTTAATCTGTTTTAATAATAAAAATAAAACAAATAATTTTTTGAATTACAATTATTTTAATTTTTAAACATAAAAGAACATGTAAGATTTGAAGAGCACTAAACTCTTACCTCTTTCTCTCTACTGTTTAATTGTTTCGATGTTTCTGACAATGAATCTGAAAATAATATATGATTTTAGAGACACGACTTAAAACAATAGATTAGAAGTAAATATGTTTACAATCGAGAAATTCTAGAAATGTGAAAACGTGAGGAATCGCTGGTTTTACTTACAAAACAACAAAATTCCTTTTAAACACTTCAAGGAATAAAAATTTGTTTACTTTAGTGCAAAAATTAAAACTTTTTTTGTTGATAAAATATTATTTATGATTCAATTGAAACAAATTCAAAATAAATTAGAATATAAAAGAGAATTTGAATAACAAAGAGTTTTGGATATAATATCTATTTTATAATTTGAATTGTTTTACACTTTAATCTCAATTCACTCTTTGATTGCATAAAATAACTGTTAATTAAATCGAATAAAAGCCTTTTCATTGATTGTTTTGAAATAATTTGATTAAAATTAAAATTCTAATCAAATAACCGGTATTTCATTTTAAAACAAAAAAACAAAAACTAAAACTAATTTTTATTCAAAGCAGTCACTGATATATAGAATTAAACAGAATTAAAGTTTTAAAATATATTTAATTTCATTTCAAATTTGACTATATATGGAAAGTATTTTTAAAATGTCTTCATTTGATTGGTTTAAACATATTATATAATAGTAAAGAATTAGAGAAGAGTCAAAAGTATCTTTATTTTTACCCTAACTGTTATCAAAGAAGAAATCATCGAAAATATCGTTGTATTAACATATGGACTCATAGAGTCATTAATAAATTCAGTTATACTGTATTCCAAGTCTAGTCTCAAGGATCACATAATTCAAGGATTATTTCACTAATAGATAACTATTAGCGCGCCTTCAGGTGTGATCTTCTTTTGCATTTTAACGAAACTTTTATATTTTTCTTCTCCTCTACTGTTATTAAGTCATGATTTAAATAAAAATGAAAATAAACTTAAATAAAATGACATTGAGATTGAGAGCGAGAGTGAGAGAGTGAACAGTGAATTGCCGATCGCAGCTACCCTACAATCCTATGGCTGAAGAAGAGCTTCAAATTATAGTTTATGAAAGTGACTGCAATTGCAATACTTGTCAATTAGGACTTGTTTTGCATTCGCTTCAAAAAGAGGACGGACTCACACATTGCTCTTCAGTTTGTTTGAGGAAAGCGAACCATTTGCTTGACTTTCGGTTTTACAGTTCCGTTCAGATATGAGAATTGTATGTAATTGTGTTTAAATGTGTTTTACTTCAATTTATTTTGTTTTTTCTTTTTGAAAACTTTAGATAATATTTCTTTCATTGATTGCTTTGGCATTAAGTGCCGAAACTCGGGTCAAAGTTGGCTCAAAGAGATGGGCCTTTCATATAGAAACCAATGAAGGGAAGAATGTTCGTAAAGAATATACTGATGAAAGTGGTGTAGCTTTTGGTACATTTTCTTTTGTTGGAACTGATGAATCGCAGCGACAAGTAATGAAAATTATATAAAAAATTGATTTTTTCAAAATTCACGTTTCAATCCTCTCTCAGCTTCAATACAAATTCGATTTGAATGGAGAAGAACCAGACATATCATTCGGTGTCGTTAACGTCGCCAATGCTGACAATGCCGCCAATGCCGCCAATGCCCCAAATGCCGACAATACCGCCAATCAGGACAATGCGCCAAATGGGGAAAACCAAGAAACAACCGATAAGAATGTCACCGATAATAGTAACTCTTCCACTCCTATAACTTTAGTCCAGGTGAGTTTATGGTTTATTACTATTATTATAGTGTTAGAAAACTATTCTTTTGCATTTTAATGTCATTTAAATTTAGCCAAACTATGAGTCTATCGATGGCGGCGAAGACTTTTCTGGTCACGTCTCGCTCAAAGTCGGACAATCAGTTTATTTTATCAACTTTTTGAGTGGAGACAAAACAGCCGCTCGAGAGGAGGCGTTTGATGAGAACGGTTTGATTTATGGAAAATATACGTATTTTAATGAACAAAAGCAATCGAAAGTTGTCGTGAGTTTATGAATTGTTTTTAGTTATTATTTTATTAGAAGTTTAGATTATAATAAAATATATTCATAATTGTTATTTATCTAGTCAAGATATTCCTATTTTGCCCAAGTATACATTAGTAAATAGTAGACAATCTTTAAATAATTAGTAAAAACCAGGAAATAATGTTTATATTAGAACTTATAGTAGAATTTATGTACAAAAAGTTAAGACCCATTTGGCTACCAGTGTTGGACTGTCAGCGTATAGAAGTATAACTGAAAGCAAATTTTATTATCGAAACCTCTCATTACAGTACTTCCATTCCTTTTATTCTTCACTATTGACATACTTAATATTATTGACATAATGTGTTCCAAATCTGAGTTTTAGATCACTTTTAAAAATAATCTCCGCTTTAAAGCAAAATTAAATTTCTATAAACAAAATGAATAATCTTTAAAGAATAGACAAAATTAATTAATATTCAAAATCAAAGTTCAAAACATTAATTACTAACTCATTGAGGGCTTGATTTGGACTTAAGTGAAAACTTAAAGGAATTTGTTGTCATTGAAAATCACTTGACATACAAACACCGGAATTATTTGAACAAAAACAGCAATTATTGACTTAAATGACCACTAATTCACAAAATCTTCAAATATTTCATTTAAGATCAAATTTAATTAAATAGTTTCTGACTGATTGAAACAATACTGTAATTATACGACATATTTGTATATTCAGTATATCCTAAAATTCAATGAATGAATAATTCAAAAAAACATATTATTATTAATTCTAATTTGAAGGTTAATTACAAATTCAACTCAACCGGTAATGATCCGACGTTTGAGGTCTCGATGTATAAAAAGAATGAACCAAATCGTGCAAATCCGGTCGAAACTGAATCCAATGTAAGATTGAGTTTACAATGATTTCATAATTCAGTTTGAAACAATTATTTTTAAAATTAAATTTTAAAGCTTGTAAAATGCCAAATTAAAAAAGTTCAACATTAAACTTATTTTATTATTTTTTCTTTGGAATTGTCAATTGCATTATCAATGTGTAATCGAAATAAAATTATATTTAATTATTTAAAAATTAAATAATTTAACATTAGATACGATCGAATTAAAAAAACGATAGCCTCGAGTGGTATATAATAAAGATTGTATTGAAGGTTAAAAATGCATTATTTGAGGAACAGATGTTTTTTAGGGATGAGATGAGAGAATAATCGAAACAAACAATTACTTCCAAATAGAATTATAATTAAATAATAAAATAAATTTTATATTTAGTACCCTTTGTCTGTATTAATAATTGAATTCCAGGTAAACAACTACTACTCAACTAACCGATTGAACCGGCGAGTGCTGGTCCCGAGTCAAGGCTACAATCGGGCCAACCGTCAGATGCCATCAGTGACTCTTCAGAATACAAACCCTCCGCACAATATCATAACCCCAATGAGTGGCAATTGGTATTATCGCCTTCAATAAGATATTTCCCAATTTAAACAATACATTTGCATTGAATTTAGAGGTAGTTTTCATTTGTCCTTAACGTTTGGTTTTATCAACTTTTCATTCAATTTTCATGACTTTTAAAATAAAATCTATAGTTAACCAAATAATTGACTAATTATTGCATTTATTTTATGTTTTAAAAAGTCTTCAAAAGTTTCTAGATTTTGATTGTTTAATAATTAAAAAAAACTAAAATTCATAACTTATTGTTGTTTCGACAAAAGAAGTCAAACAATAAGAAAAAGTTTCGATAAAGAATTGATTCTAATAATCAATTAGATTTGAAAACATTTTTGTAATTCAAAGTTTTGTATTATAACTGTAATTTAAAAATATAGTCTTGTTATGTTTTGTTTAATATTGCAGAAATAATGTGAATCAAAAGCTGGTGGTCGTCATATCCGTCCACTTACTTGTGTGTACTTTCGGTTTGATTTACTGTCAATGAATTTGTGGTATAATTTGCAGACATTTTGATTTCAAAGTTATTAAGAGATAAAGATTTTTAAACCGGTTTTAATTAAACGAAATTTATTTAAATGAATATTCTATTAAATCAATTCTATATTATGAATATTTTTAAAGTTCGAGAATATATTTTTTAAATCCGGCTTAAATTCAGTTAAATTGGGGAAATTTTATCATAAATATATGGGTTATTAAGCGTTTTTGGAACCCCCCCCCCTTCCCTAGGTTTTTGGCCAAAATTTTTAGAAAAATCCCTCCCCTGATCCCCCTGGATTGGCCGACCTTCTCAATCTCTGATTTCACCTTATATGTATATGTACTTATATATGAGATAATACGGTAATATAAAATCACAAAATTGTCTGAATTGTGAATAAATTGTTAAAAAAGTTATTTTGATTTATATTAATTTTATGTAACTAAGCGGCTTTGTGTGAAATGTCCATAACTAAAAATAATTATTAACTATGTAATGTTAAGTTAAGTTAGGTAATTAACTAGCAACATTGTATATTAACAAATTAATCAATTGTCTAAATTCTCAATTAGAAATTATGCTTTATTAATTGAAAAAATTTTGATGAATTAAAATAACTTTTATTGAAATACAGATAAAAATTGAACCAATAATCGAAATGAAATAACAATTTAGTTTCCATTTAAAAACTCGGAAATGTTGGCCATATTTCCAAATTTGGTTCGCTTTCCATCAAAAGTGATATATCTTTTGGCAAAAGCAGACGAATAAGTAATTCGCAAATTCTTGGGCAAGGGTTTGGACTTCAAATACGGAATGTTTTTGAAATTACATCTAATCATCGAAACCCGAAACAACTCTAAACCCATTTTTATTGCTTTCAAAATCACTGAATCGATAGTTCTTTTGCCCAAATCGTGGCAGAGGTCTAACACCAGATAATTAACTTTTTGCAACTTCTTCACTACATTTGGCATAAACTCATCGCTAAGTTGCGGACATTCGGTTAAATTCAAATAATATAAATTCAGTAAATGTGGTAAAGATTGACTGAATTGTTGTCCAATAAAAGTGCAATTCATTACTTCCAAGCGTTCGATGAGAGGCCAGAATAACGCGATTTGGAGTAAGTCTTGTTCTCTCAGTTCATTCGCAACGAAAGGATTGAATTGTAGAGAAAATGAGCGAATATTCTTACAATGACTCAGAATTAGTTCAAATGAGTTAGAGCTGAGAGCGTTGTTTCGACCGATTTTCAGTGACTCTAAGTTTCTCAGATATGCGATATCCGACAAATACGACACAAACGACTGTCCACTCGAGTCAATCGTTTTCGAGTTATTTATCTCTAATAGAGTCAACGAATTACTAAAACTTTTTCGAATGCATTCATAAACTCTTTGAGATTTGTATGAATCGACTTTCAAGTGTTTTAAAGCCATATGTTTTGCCGATTCCAAGAATATGATAATTGAATTGACGCTTAAATTGGGACAACATCTGATGTCCAGTCTTTTCAAAGTCTTTGGCAGTAAAATCAGTGATTTTCCACTAATTAAAGTACTGCTAATTACAAGAGTCTTCAAAATTGTCATCTTTTTAACCAAAAAACTAATCATTTCTTCGTTCAGATTAGTTGAGTTCAGAATCAGATGATTCAGATCTGGAAAATCTTTCGACAACTCTTTAACTACCGATTCATTTAAGTCGAAACATTCGGTCAAATCCAAGTGTTTGAGTTTCGGACAGTTTTCCTGAAGTGTTCTCACAATTGAGATCCGATTGAAGGCAAACCTATAGAGTCGAAGACACTTCAGATTTTTGGTTTTCGCCACAATTTCGTCGATTATTTTGAAGAGTAAATTCGTTTTAACTCGAATGACTGGTTCCGAATTCATTTGGTGTCGACAGTCCTCACAACACACATCTATCGGCAAAAATCGCCGCAATTTCTGGTCTTCAGAAGTAAACCACAAATACGTCTGATTTAAAAACATTGAACTCAGCAATTGGTTCCAATGTGAAGACACTCTCGAGAGGACAACCTGTCCCTGAAATGTGATTTTGCTGAACAGTGCCATTAGTTGGTCGTCGTTCCAGTTCTCGATTCGAGCTCTACCAGTGCTCGGAAGAGCTATTGATTGAGATCTAGAGACCGAAAGTGGTGATCCGGACCACATGTTTTGAATATTTCGCAATTCCTGCTCTTCGTTGTGATCGCCAATACCTCGGATTAGAACTTCTATTAATTCGTTTTGTATTTCATTCAAATTCTTTCGATTGGCACTAATCAGTCGTTTGTCTCTTTCCTCCCATTCCTCTTCTGATGCATTCCTATCTTCAATGTCCAACTGATATATGTTTTCGTCTATTGGCTGATCAGTCACTTCTTCAGCGCTTCCAAAAGATTCCGGAAATATTTGTTTTAATTGTTTGAAATAAACGAGTCGTTCCGGTTCTGGCAATTGATTCAAGTATTGCTTCAATTGCTTTGATTCTTGTATTTGTGGTTCAGATATCGGAATTTCGCGCACCTCTGGCACCAAAGACACTGTCTTTGTTGAAGACACCTCTTGTGCCGTTGACTCGAATTGAAACCAATTTTGAAAATTTGGTATTTCCTCTTCGGTAGGCATCGATTCAGCGGACAAAAAGTGGCTAAACTTAGGAAAACTATTGTTCGGTTGCATCTGTTTAGCCAATTGTGACAATTGTTGTTTAATCCGTTGGTTCAGGTTTTCGCCAATCCTTTGCAAATCTGCTTTCATTTGGTTTTTTGAATCTCTTTCTTCTTCATCTTCGGACATATTTTGCTTTTGCCTAAAAAATAAGTTTTGGGTATAATTCGAATTTCGAAATGAATTTAATTTTTATCTAATTATTAAAATAAGTATTTTTTGAATTTAATTTTATAATTAATTTTCAAATCGCGTGTAAATTGTTTTTGGTTTAACTGTAATCACAAACTTTGCGGTAAATTTTGTGTTTAGTACTGTAGTTATTAATTAAAATTTAATAGTTTTTAATATTTTTAGACAATCGATAATCACTTGTTTCTAAAAAAAACTATATTTTGTTAAACTTTTCACAAATTCTAATTCAATAAAATGTGGGTAAAGTCAATCTGATGCGGCTTTAAAAAGACTGGACATCAAATGTTGTCCCAATTTGAGGGTCAATTCAATTATCATATTCTTGGAATCGGCAAAACATATGGCTTTAGAGCACTTGAAAGTCGATTCATACAAATCTCAAAGAGTTTATGAATGCATTCGAAAAAGTTTTAGTAATTCGTTGACTCTATTAGAGATAAATAACTCGAAAACGATTGACTCGAGTGGACAGTCGTTTGTGTCGTATTTGTCGGATATCGCATATCTGATAAACTTAGAGTCAACAACCGAACCCTTTAGAGCCGGTCCTCTGTGACTGCAAACAGATATCATTCGGAGAAATGATTAAATGCAATCAAAAGAACTGTTATATCCAATGGTTTCACTTCGGGTGCGTTATGCTAAGAGAAAACCCCAAAGGAAAGTAGTTTTGCGACAAATGTCGCACATATTTAGTCGATTAATCGTTTTGTCTAACATTTAATCTGAATTTAAATTAATTTTATTTAATATTTCGATGTTTTATCTAATAATTGATTTGAAAGCAATAAATAATTTCTAAATAATTGGTTGTATTTATTTCAATTGATTAAACAAATGAATTGATTTAAAAATAGTCTAAAATTGGAAAAATTAAAGAATCGATATGTTGTCGAAATATAATAAAACTATTGTTTGTCATCGAGTTTGCTTTCGGTGACTCTAAATTGCTCCGGGTTCAGAAAGCCCTTCTCATTGGTGACTCTATGGATAATGCTTTTTGTCTTTAATTTCTTTTTCTTTTTGTCCGTTAATTCTCTTTCGACGACATGTGTTCCGAACTCTACTTTCTTTTTGGTATGATTTGTGATATCTTTGTTTGGGCTTTGGCTCACATTCCTCTCAATTGAAGTCTTGGGTGATTTAGCCTTAGCCATCATTTTGTCGAACTCTTGCTTATCAATCGATACCATTTGTGCGATGTTTTCTCCCTTTTCTTTTCGCTTTACTGTCTTTCCGGAACCTTTCGATTCATCCGAAGTACCAGAACTGGTGTCCGAAGCGTTGTCCGCAAACACTTCGTTTAGATTTACCGATTCTCGACCCGATATCAACTGCTTTGGTCTGAATGTCAACAAATAATAACAATATCTAATTAAACCTAAGATTAGTAACCAAAGAGTGAAAGTAAACAAAAGACTGCCGATTAATAATAACATAAAGAATAGGATTCTATTAATCGTTTCGTTGGATTTGAAAACATTAATATTGAAATTGAGGCAAATTTTTCTGTTTTCACTTTTGTTCAAAATATATTGCGTCAAAACAGTTAAGACAATCGACACAATTATGATAATCAAGAGATAGATTACTCGAAATAACTTCCAAACGACTGAATTAATAGATGTTTTTTGTTGGCTTTCAATCGATTTACTCATATATCTCTCGTAATTCGATTTAATCAGTTTCACAAAAATAAGAGCCAATACTTCGGTCAGAATTAGAGGAAAGAGACCCGAAAACAGAATCGAAAATATGACTGTTTCGGTGAAATTTGGCCAAAACTCTTGAATCAAAATCAATATATTTGACAAAAACGTCAAATTCAGTAGAAGTGCATAAAAGATGGTTTCTTCAAACCAATGGAGTTTGGCTGCGATTATGATTCCATTGCTATGTTCGGCCGATGACTCTCCGATCTTTGGAGTCAACTCTTGGCCAAAATCTTGGATTAATGGCGTTTCAAAACTGGGACAAAAAGTTAGTTTTGACAAAAACTTCAACTGTTGTGGTTTGACCTGAAGTATAGCCGACTGTTTGCTCGGAACGGCGCCTCTAATGTTCTCTTTGATAGAAAAAAATGTTCGCCTCCCTGTCCACCTGTCATATATATCAATGCCTTCCAAAAATAGAAGGCCTGAGAGAGAAAGAGAGAAAAAGTCGAAAATTTGTATTAAATTAAAGTGATTTAGACTTTAATAAAACGAAAATTGTTAAAAATCCTAACCTTTTTTGTTGTGATGAAAGGCCCGAACTTTGGTGATAGGCATCAACTGCTTGTCGTCGACAATCACTACTAATCCCATAACGTATGTGTGACAACAGAAATCGAGACTAAATTCTGTATTCTTTGAGTCGAAAACAAAGGACTGAAGTCTTTGATCAGATTTGATGTATAATTCAACTGTAATTGAGTTGTCTGTCCAATCGAAGTCATTTGACGGAGAACTGAATATTAAGGTCAACGACGACTCGAATTCTTTTCTTGGTTTAAACGAACGTTTTTCCAATACTGGTCCGGAAACCCGATTACAAGAATTCACTATTAGTTTGTATAATAGTATGCCTATGGTTAGGATCCACACACAATATGCACTCGATATAAAACTCGCCAACTCTGTATCATCGGTCATTGTTTGGTCACTAAATTTGAATATTGAAGGAAATGCACTCTAACTGATGTTCGTTAAAAATATGATAATTAAAATTAGTTATAAATTAGTTATAAATTTGAATTTATTCGATAAGTGAGGCAACAATGAAGGCATATCTCAAACCGTTTTAGTAATTTCAGTTTGAATTACAATTTTATATTCAATTTAATACAAATTTATTTGCCTTCAACTCAACCCCTGAAACAAATCTGAAAAATAGTGATAAATATATCAAATGAACGATAGAGTAGCGAAGAGAGGCCGACCGAGACTGATGACTCCGCCAAAACTGTCCTGCTTGAGGCGAACACCTGAGGCTAATGCGGGCGGACTCATGAGTGACAATACCTTTTGGCACAAAGATGTGGACAGTTTGACAAATTTGTCTACTCATAGAAGTGCACAAAACACAAACATTTATTTCAGTTTTAACACAAATAAGTTATATTGAAGAATAATATTGAAAAATATTTAAATAATATTGAATTCATAATCTATTAATAAAAACAAAATAATCTAAAATTTCAAACTTAGAGAATATTTTTAAGTTTAAACTTTGTTATGTTTCGGCACTTTATTATCTCTTTGTTTCTCTTTCGGTATGTCTTTCAGTTGGTCTTTGTGTCTGTTTTTGTGTCCGTCTTTGTGTCGCTGTTTATGTCTGTCTTTGGGCTTAACGATAGACTTCTGTTTCATAATCTTCGGACTAATAGACTGTTTGTCTTCTTTTGATTTCCATTTGAAAACATCACTTTTGATTGGTTTCAAAGAATTGCTTTTAATTACAATACTTTGGACGTCAGTTGAGGGCAGATCTGACACTAAAGAGTGAGATTTGAGCGAAGAGTCCGATTCTTCAGACGTCTTCTTCTGCTTCTGTCGATGGCTTCGAATGACTGCAAAGATTATGACAAACAAAACCGAAACAAAGATTAAACTCAAAACGAGTCCCAAAATAATTGTCGATTTGATGGTTAGGTTTGACGAATCTGTTGACATAGAAGTCAACGACACAACTATTCCAGGATTTGTTTCCGGATTAACCGATTGATTAAGGGTTTCATTGATCACAGAATCCGAACTAAAATCTGTTGTAAAACTAGTTCTCGAAGTACTGGGACTTGTGTTGGAACTGATAGTTGTGACCAAACTAGTGATTGGAGTCTTAAAAGTAGTGCTTGAATTGAATGGCATTGATGTTGTACTACCCGTTCTGTTATTTGTGCCAATTCTGGTTGTCGTCATATCCGTCCACTTGTGTGTACTTTCGGTTTGATTTGCTGTCAATGAATTTGTTGTATAATTTGCAGACATTTTGATTTCAAAGTTATTAAGAGATAAAGATTTTTAAATCGGTTTTAATTAAACGCAATTTATTTAAATGAATATTCTATTAAATCAATTCTATATTATGAATATTTTTGAAGTTCGAGAATATTTTAGAAAAAAAATTAATTTAAAGTAAATTTAGCTAAAATTTATGATTAATTAGCATTTTTGAAAAATGAGTAAATCTCAATCGATATCCATTAATCCGAAAAGAAAAACAAAAATTAATAATTTAAAAATTGATGAAAATAGTGAAGAAAAGGAGAAAATTGTTGACATAAATCAACGTTTGCTTAAAAATGCATTTTTAAGAATCAGATCCGCTGTCAATGTGTTAACGATTGCAATCATTTCTCTCTCTTTTCTCATTATTTTCTATACTTTTATTAATTTTATTTACGATTGGTTTTGGAGTAAAAAAGATTATTTGAGCCGAGAGGACAACTGGATGTTATGCGTCCTTTCGATTGTCTTAATTCCAATCCTGATTAGGATTTACTTTGATATCCATTACTGCGCTATTGGTCGCCAATTAGGCATTCATTTGGATTTCAATTTAACCGTTTATTTTGCAGTCATTCAATTGGAGGCTATATTTATATCAAAATTAGTTTTTGTTTCCATTTCTTATAGCGGTTAGTCTTAACTAATCAACAAATCTTTAAATAAATTTTATTTAAATTACTCTAAATTTAATAGGAATTACATTTCAAGCGCTTTTGTTAACGACTTTATGTTTGGTTAGATTTGTCATCAATTTATTGGTTTTTATTGCAATCAAAAGTGCAAAAAGTAATTCGGATTTTCAAGACTTCAAAACTTCTTAATACAGATGAAGAATAAAAGACAAAAATTCAAAAATAAAAACAAAATAATTTAAACTTTAGTTGAAATAAATTTAAAATTTGCGCAAAAACTTGTATTCAGTTTTGTATTGAATTGAATTGATTTGTTGACAAACATTGCACTGATTTGAGTGAAAACATGTGATTGAAAAGCAATTGGTTTTCGATTTGAATTCAATTAAATTTTTGAAATAATTATTTATTTAGAAAATTAACAGATTTTTAACAACTGATAAAAATGAGTGAAAAACAATTGCGAAGAAGTGAACGAATGATAAACAAAATTGAAATAAATAAACAAAATGTGAAAAATGAGTTAAGTCTGAAATCGGAATCAAAGCGACAAATGTCTGGAAAGTCCGAAGAAAGTGATGTCTCGAAGAAGAAAAGACAGAAATTTGTTTGCGATAAGTGTTCGACCAATAGAGTAATAGATCCAATGGGGAAGAGCTCTAAGAATAGGAATAACTCGAAACCAAAGCTCTGTTTCGATTCAGTTCTGCAAAAGTTGTTAAAAGTTTGCAATAATTGTTCGAAACTAATGACTCGTTTAGAGAAAACTAATGAAAAAACGCCTAAAGTTTCGGTCGAAGAACAGAAACGCAAGTATTTAGCGAATTGTCACTCATTTGGTGTCTCTTTAGTCCAACTTTTAAACAACTCTTCGGCCGAACGACTCTATTGTCCAAATCTGAAGAGCTCTGGCAATGCCTGCGCTTGCCTTCAGAAGTATGTGATAGGAATGGCAGACAATTTGGATGACAAACAAGAAAGAGCTCAACATTTGTTGGATCTGTTGACCGAAGCCAAGCGGTTGAGTCAACTCAAGTGTTATTCGATTCCAAACCCGAAATCGGGACAAAAGATAGGTTTAGGAAACGGACAGAAAAGGAGT
Source organism: Belba bartosi (assembly GCA_034693685.1). Taxonomy (NCBI): domain Eukaryota; kingdom Metazoa; phylum Arthropoda; class Arachnida; order Sarcoptiformes; family Damaeidae; genus Belba; species Belba bartosi. The sequence continues at coordinate 20,601 of JAQFXP010000650.1, forward strand.
AAAGAATTCGAGAATTTTGTTAATATTCGTCGAAATTATTTGCGAAACGAATTGAATTTCTGCGAAAGAGCCGCTCAAAGAGTACTCTTCTATTCGAATAATTTTTTGCACAAAAAACTCAAAACCGAAACAAATGGCCGACAAAGGGCTGACCGACTGAAGGGAAAGACAGTCAAAGGCAAACTGATTGCTATTAATCTGTTGTCCAAACAGTTATGTTGTGGACACGAGTGCAACAAATTAGCCGAAACGCACCCAAACCTGTTGGACGACTGGAGACAAAGAGCAGCCATTGGTCAACTTGAGGCTCGACGCGTATTGGCCGAAATGCTGACCCCGACTCAGGCCCTCCGAACCAATTGCTTTAAGTTTATATCGTTAGTCACCGGAACCAGTATTCGAACCATTTATTCCGTCGAACAATATCTGAGATCTAACGGCGGAAACAGAGAACCGATTGAACACAAATTGAAGAAATTCTGGAATAAACAGACCATTAGTGGTACTAACGATTTGAAGCGAAACCAAACGACTCATTCGAACCAAGAAGTGGTCAATAATTCAACTGTTTGTTCGGCGAAGAGTTCGGAACAAATCTATAATAGAATTCATTTATTAATAAATAATACAAATCAAGAGATTTCTGTCATTAGTGGCGGAAAAGAACAAACGATTTCGATATTGAGTCCACAAATCAATTTCGTTAATCACTCCTTAAATGTTAGTTCCGATCAGTTCTTTACAAATGATTTGAATTTATGACTCATTTACTTAAAATTGGTGTTATTTATGAGTTTTTAATTTTGATTTCAAATAAAGTATTTATTGATTTTTACACAAATATACATTAATTGTAATATTTGATACAATATGTAGTATTAATATTAATATTAATATTTCTAAAACTAATATAAAGTTAATTTGAAATTTAAATAAATTCAATTAATGCAAACGTAATGTTTGAATTGAAAATACTTTGTAAACAAAAAGTTAATGTTTTGAATGCAAACACATGTTTGCCGTAAATTTAGATCAATATTAGACTTAATACTGAATTTGATTTTATTTTTGCTAATATTTAGTGAATTTGAACTCTTTTTGTATAAAATGTCTTCGAATCGAAAACCGAAGAATCAATTGTTGCCGAAATCGAGTCGACATTTTGCGCGAAAGGATTACTGGAATAAGTTTTTTAAGACTCGAAAAGACTCGTTTGAATGGTATGCAGAATACCATCATTTGAACCATTTGTTCCAAAGATATATCAAACAAAACGACTCACTTCTGGTGATCGGTTGTGGAAATTCGAGTCTTAGCGCAGACTTATATGACATGGGATTCAAAAACAACATAAGTGTTGACATAAGTGAAGTAGTCGTCCAACAGATGCACCAGAAGTACAATTCTAATGGACAGAGGAATGGGTTGGAGTTTAAGTGTATGGATGTGTTTGACTTGAAGTTTGATCCAAACTCTCTGTCTGTGGTCATAGATAAGGGAACTTTGGATGCGATCGCTTCAGACAATCAGTCGATTAATATATGCAAAATGTTTGAACAAATCGATTCCGTTCTCAAAACTTTTGGTCGATATCTCTGTATTAGTCTTCTTGAGTCACATATTCTCAAACAACTAATCGATTGGTTTTCCAAAAACGGCAATTGGTTTATAAGAATCGAGAGAATCGAAAGCGCGGAAGACATGACTCGACAACAATCCGAAGACGAATCCCTTATTTTACCCGTTTTTGCTGTTATTTGTACTAAACTTTTGGCACAAAATCAAAAACAAAACACTTTAATCGAAGTATCTTTTAATGGAGCTAATGGTAAACCAAAGCGTTTGAATGATGTGAACCAAGTATTAGAACAAATCGAATCATTACAAGAGTTTGCATTCATTCAACAGTACATTAAAAATATGAATATTACTAAAGAAGAAGACATTCATTTGGATCTATTCAACGAAGAAGATTCAGTCAATCCTCGATATACTCTATATTTTTCCAATTATATCAACAAAAGGTCTAAATCGGTGACGAATTTATCAAAACTGGCCGTATATATAGTACCGGAAGGAAGAGAAGTCGAATGGCTTTTCTCGACATCGGCCGGAATGTCGGAACTGACAAAACAAACCAATTTCGAGCGACTTATTGTCGTTCATTTGAATAGAAATCATATCTTTTCTAATGTCGAACAAATCAAAAGTGAATTATCGCCAAAAATATTAGAACTAATTCCCAAAAGTGTTTTGAACTCTGATTCGCAGATTCCTTATCTGACAGTCGGCGAAGACGTCGGCAAAAGATCGGTTGTATTTGAAGGCAAAAGTGAATTGAGTGGCGATTATGTGGTCGAAGAGATGGCCATCAATGGAGACATTTATAGAAGACTTATATTTTTGAAAAACAAAAACGTAATTCAATCCGAATCTAGACTTAAGACAATTAAACGAAGAAAGAAAAAGGTTTTAGTTGTCGATCAGAACTATCTCTCGTGTAGTCATCACGAGATCATAACCTCTGGACTCACTTTCTTGCCGAACGATGTGTCCAAACAGTTCAACATTTTATTAATCGGTTTATAATTTTATTATTTTACTTATATCTAAATAATATTTTTTTAATTAAAGGTTTAATTGCTTTTGTTTAAGAAATATCTAATCAGAAAACCTATTATTATTATTATATTATCAAAGGTCTTGGCGGCGGATGTCTTACCACTTATATGATAGACAACATTCAAAGTGACGTCAATTTGAATATTAAAGTCGTTGAAATCGATTCATCGATGAAAGACATTGCCTTCAAATGGTTTGATCTGAAGACTAGTAATGAGTCGAACAATGTTAAGGTAGACATTGAAGTAGAAGACGGACTCAAATATATTCGACAATTGAATTCTCGAATCCAATCATTTGATTCAATTATTTTTGATGTCGACAGTAAAGAGCTTAATGTAGGCCTAAGTTGTCCGCCAATGCCATTCCTCGAAATGGAATTCCTCGAAAAAGTGAAACAATTATTGATTGAAAAGAACGGAATTTTTGTATTGAATTTGGTTTCGCGAAACGAAGAGATCAAAAAAGATGTCTACAATCGACTCAATCGGGTCTTTGAATCGAGTTTTGCTTTCCCTATAAAACAAGAACTAAACGAAATATTGTTTTCATTTTCGACAAAACCAGTTCCCGATTGGATCGAACAAAAAGGTTTGGCCAACAAAATGGATTATTTTGTGAAGCATTGCTTTTATGTACCACTTCTTAAAGATTCTTATATTGATTTGTGTGGAAATCGGTTGAGAAAACTGTCTATTTCTTAGACAGACTATAGTCTATAGACTTGTTTTAATTGTAAACTAATTGTATTTTAATTGAAATAAGCCTTATGTCAGATATTGTATAAATTTAGAATAAAATTCTGTTTAAATCAAACTTGCTAAAATAAAGTACTGTATAAGTTAATTGAACAATTAAATGCAATGTCTATTCATTTAGAAGTTGAACTCTTGCTCAATTTATTGCAATTAAGGAAATAATTTTTAGTTTAAATCAAAATATGTGATTGCTAATTCAATGAGTAAGCTAAAAAAAGTTTTAAATAAATGCATTAATAATATAATTACCGGTATTATAACTTAGGTTTGAGTGCATATAATGACGTAATTAATAGTTATTTTGAGGAAAACATTTCTAAATATTAATAAACAGTTTGTTTGCATTTGAAAGACACGTCACATAAGTATTGACTGAAATCTAAACAAAATTTAAACTAAATATTGAATACAATCTCGAAATCGGCGAAAATGGTTTTGATGACAATGATTGCCAGAGTGTCGGACGGACTGCCATTGGCCGCCTCTGTTCAGGACGACCAGCAGGTGAGCCATTCAAACCTCAATTACCGGCACATTATCTGTCATTATCTGTTGATTTGTGTTCTAATTAATTGTCTAATTGTCCAACAGATGGGTAGAAGTGTTCTCGAGTACCAAAATCAGGCGAAGATGTTGTTTCGTAAACTGAACTCTCAATCGCCGCCACAGATGACTATAGAAAGCGGACAATACCTGTTTCAGTGAGTCGTCTCCTCTTCCTCTTCCTCTCACTTCACAACTTTTCAGTCATTTAATTGAATTTTGTGTCACTTTTTGGACAGTTATCTAATTGAGAGTCAAGTCTGTTATCTAATCCTCTGCGAGAAGTCGTTTTCAAAACGCCTGGCCTTTAGTTTCCTGGAAGAGCTCCAAAACGAGTTTAAAAACCAATTCGGATCTCGAGTTCACACCGTTTCCAGACCTTACAGTTTCATCGAATTCGGTATTAATTCGAAGACTTTGTTTCGAAATGTTTTCTAAAATGAGTTTTCGATTCAAACGAAAGACAATTACATCCAAAAGGCGAAGAAGTCTATAATGGATGCCCGGGCGCGAAGAAACCTCAACCAATTGAACACTGAGTTACAGGACGTCCAAAAAATTATGGTTCAGAACATCGACGACGTCTTACAAAGAGGTTTAGCCATTTCTGGTATGTGTTTGCAAACAATGCAATAATAACTGGTTTTGAGAACTAATTTGATTTGTTTTTATGATTAGAATTGGATAACAAAGCGAGTAATTTGTCACTACTTTCCCAGAAGTATAAAAAGGACGCGCGTTATCTTAATATACGAGCGACGTATGCGAAGGCGACCGCCGCCGCTGTCATTGTTTTTGTATTTATTCTCTACTTTTGGGTTCTTTAGATAACTTTAAATTTTTTAGTTTTCAATTCTAATTACAATTTAATATTATTTTATTATTAATTGATTTTTTAATGTACAGTAATTTCTAATTAAATTGAAGTTATTTTTTATGAATTATGTAATCGAGTGGTCGGAATGAAAACGGTTCGCATTAAATCAGTTCCACTTAAAGCCAAAACTGGATTAAAGTTGAAATAATTTGAATAATTCGGAGTTAATGAGTGATTAGGTGTTTGCGGACACACCTGTGGTGTGAATAACAGCGGTTCGGACTCATTGTCGATCACTTTGGCTCTGAGCTCATCCAAACGCATATTGTTTTGACGCTTCCATTTGGTTCTGAGTTCACACAAATTGTTAGTCAATTACCGCTATTTCACGAATTGATTCTCTAATCACTCATACCTTCTGTTCTGATACCAGGTCTTGATCTGTGTTTCAGTCAAATTGAGAGTCTGAGCTACCTGTGCTCTATCGGAAACACTCAAATACTTTTGTAAACGAAACTTTCGCTCCAAATAATTCAATTGAATCTAAAGTTTGGATTATTGACTCAATTTAGTTCTTATTTGACGTCTATGAGCCATACCTGAGTGAATGCAGTCCTTCTTCGTCGCGGCTTCTTCTGTCGACTCGATTTACTCGAACTGCAAACTGACTCTCGGTTTACATCTGTTCCTTTTCAATCATAAGTTATAATTTTAATTTCAAACTTAACAAGATTAAATTAAATTAAATTAATAAGATTTCAATAAATGAGTCACATTACTGTAGTACAATTTATCATTTTGACACAAGATTCAAAATTTGCTATTATGTGACACAATATTCAAAATTTATTAAGTTTTTATTACTGTTATCCAGATTCAGAAAGGGTCTCGAATTTTGATATTTAAACAAACTTATAAATAGATTTGCTTGTACATTT
>JAQFXP010000651.1:0-26272 GCA_034693685.1 Belba bartosi
ATAACATATTAATCAATTTGAGTTAAGATACTTAAAATTTTTTATTTTCTAATTTGCATCGAAAACCAAAGTTTCTGCTTATAACATATTTGCATTTAACAGAGTTAGTCAATGTCGGCCAAGTTAGGATAAGGTAAAATTTGTTTTGTCACCCCCTTGGACTTTCTCCCTGCACAACCGGGAATTTCAACCCAGTCAGGGATCGTCACTTCACTGTGAGGTATGATAACGAGGATAGTGTTCACAGTTTTAAAAGCACACACCTGAACGCTCTGTATACGTAGTTTGTGGCTAAACCGCTCATACACTATCAATAAACGACCTTTGGTAACCCGCCCGTAATCATCTTGCCCCCACAAGCCTTATCAAACTTAGAAAGAATGATTAACCCATGCGGGGTTCGAACCCACTAACAGTTGCCAAAGTCAGTAAGCATAGAGCGACGCATATAGCTACTGCGCCACTCTGCCTGCCTAAGAGGTAAAATAGCGGATTTTTATTTTGCAATATTACCCGATCTAATTGAATTTAACTGTTCAGTGAAACAATTAATTAAACAATTATTATTTAGTGAAAACCACAAATAATTTTCTGACAAAACAAAGAGCTTGTATCTATTTCCTGAGAATATCAGTTTTTATAAAGTTATAACTTATAAGTATTTAGACAGCACTTCCCTCCTTTGTGTAACTTTGGTATTTTATGATCCAATACAGTATATTCTAATGCAATATACACTGTGTACAGTACAATAGAAAATTTAATCCTTAAAAATTAGATAACTTACCGCTCTGTGTCGGCCCGTTATAGTCGACGTTCGGATAACCGAGAATAAGACCAGACTTAGTGAACGCATGAGCCAAAGGGGTCAGATATGAAGGTTCAGAAACTGTTAGATACCCCCCACCCGAGTGGTAACCTAATGGAAACACATTAATCAAATGCTATAAATCAGTGCAATCTTTCAATAATTAGTTCACTTTCACACAGTTTTGCAATTGTTATGATTTTTATTATTATCTCAATTTGTTATCTAATCTATTATTTCGTTAATCTTTTAATCAATGTGTGAACTAAATGTATGCGAATGTCAATAGAATTGATAAATCTTATTCGTATGCAATAAAAAGCCTAATAAAAGAAATCGTAAATATTTTTTAACAATAATTTTTGTTATTTTATTGTTTTGAATATTTTTTTTTACTCATTAAATGTAGTTAAACTGCATATTAAAATTAGGTTAAATTTTTATATAAGTTTTTATAAGCGGAAAATATGCTTTTGATCCTTGAAATTGATTGAATTAAATAATTTTTTGATTGACTGACATGTTTTCTCAATATATTAAAAATTAAATTAAATTATAATAAACTTATTTTTATGTTTGGCCTTATTTGCAAAATTAAAAATTTTAACTGCTACTACAAAAATTACCAAGCATATAAATTAGCTAGTTTAACCCTTACTCACTCACTAAACATTTACATTTTTTTATTACTTTAAAATTTAAATCTAATTTTAAAACTATCAGCAAATTTAAAACTTGAAATTAAAATTATAAAAAAATGTAGTAATAATTTAATTTAATGAAATGTTCTAAATCTAGATCTGATTTGATATAATATAATTGAAGCGTTTTTATACACATCTCTGAATCTGTGTTCCGGAATCATATATTTTGTGTCATTTTAATCATTAAATTACAATAACTTAAGTGAGTTTTAAAGATCTCAAATCAGTAATACTAACCGTTTGACAACAGATAAGGATTTGTGTTATCTTCTGATTTTAAAAAATACGGAAACACTTCGGCCCAACTCCAGCCGTGGGCGCCTCCCAGTGCCCAGCTGTCGTAATCGCGTTTGTTGCCCCGGGAGTATATGTTGGCGTTAAGAACGCTTGAGCCTCCTAGTGCTCGTCCTCGAGGCCATAAACTTCGCTAGAGTTTAAATATTTAATTTTAATTTAAAAAATTACACTAGTTAATTTTACACTAGTTAAACATTTCAACACAAATTATAATGTCAAGTATAATTTATCAAATATCAAATTACAATTTTAATTTATTTTGATAAGAAATTAAGCAAATTATACTGTTTAATGTTTTATAATGTCTTGATTCGGTTTTTTATTTAGAATAATCCTTTTTAATACCCATTAACCTCTTGGTCAAAACTGTTTCAATCAAACCAACATTAATATTATTAAAAGTTTATTAAAATTAAATTTTGTTTTTAATTTTCAGATTTATGAATGTTGAATTCATTAATTTTATAAAACAAAATTTTGTCAATAATTATTTTATTTATTAAATAAGAATGTTAATTATTCTAGTATTAAATTAATTAATGAAATCAGGACTTCAGAAAGTCGGGCGATCTAAGAAAATTAAGAGAGAAATTTTTTTCTGAAATATTTAGCCAAAAATCTAGGAATATCAGAAGAAATTTTTCAAAAAATGCCAAAAAAATCTATATAATTTAGTTCAATTTAAATTGTTCTATAAATTACAAAAAGTATCATAGCAAACAAGTTATTGTGGGTAATTATTTCGGAAGTAATACTTTTTAGTATATAAATAAATAACACAAATCAATATTAACTGAGGTTGTACGAGTTAGATAGTATGGTTATTTGGCATATTTTTCTCATTTTTACTAAAATACAAAGTGAAAATACTTATCTTTTAAGTTAAAACTTAACATATATCTATAAAATTCAAAAGAATATTTTAAATATATTTCTTGTTTAACCCCAATATAAATCAACTAAATTTTAAACATAATTTTACCACTTATTAATAAAGTAAATAAAATTGTTTGAGACTGTCTTTATATATTAATAAGTCATAATTAATCTAATTTAGCAACAATTAATTATTTTGATTACCCGTTATTATTATAGTATTCGAATAATACTATAAAAATACTATTTTATTTTAGTATAATTAAATATAATTAAATAAATTCTAACAAAAGACTTTATGCTTTAATTAAAAAACAAATCTTATTAAATAACAATAATAACTTTTAAAAAAGTTTAGCATGTAGCAATTTTATAAACAATTAATATAAAAATATGTGTATTAAAACTACATAACAACAGGGTTGAGCAAGAGAGTATAGCTATTTGTAAATTAACTGATTTGTTTAAAATTTTATAAATTATAAAAAAAGCTAAATGAAAATTATCTTTATTTGTCAATTTTGCATATTAATCTATTTTTAAAAATTCCAAAAAAAATTTAGATTATATTAAACTTATAACATATTTTCTTATTTTAACTAAACACATAAAGGTTTACCTATTTTTCCAATCAAAACTCAAAGTCAAGTATTTATTAAAATTTCAAAGTCAGTAACATATTTGATATACCCTTAAACAAATATGCTTAGTTAAACAAAACTAATTATTACTAGCAATTTTCTAATTGTTTTTTAATTTGATATTAAGTAATTTATTCTTAATTTTGGTAATTATTTATTTTAATACTAAATATTATTAATTTGAAAAGAAAAACATAAATTTAAAATTTCTCAAGTGAATTTGTATATAATTTATTTCGAATTAAATTAAAAGCATTACTAAATATTTATTTTGGCAAAACTTGTTAATTTACTAAATAACTTATTGTTAGCATAAAAAAAAGTTTTTCTCACAAAATGTCGTAAATCTAGTTATAGAATGAAATAAAACTTTTAAATTAAAGAAGATTTTCGATTATTTTTTTTGCGTCATTTGAATTGCTCGAATTGTGTCATTTGAATCACTTATATACAAGTATTTTGTTTATGTCTGCTCTGACTTTAATGATGTTTTTGATGTTAAACTAAAACTTGTAAATCGTATAATACTTTGAATAATAATGAATTTATGCCAAAAAATTATACAACATTTCAGACAATGTCACGATTTTTGACTTAATCTCTTTCTCTTCTTCTAATTTGGAGTAAATAAAAAATATTTTTAGACTAATAATGTTTCAGTTCATTTGAAGGAGCATAGTAACTATTTTGAATATATTCATAAATTTGTTCTAAAGGAGGTTGATAAATAACTTGGTAAAAATTACAAATTTATTCTAATTTTAATTAAGTTCAGTATAAATTTAGTTAAGTTAAATTAGAATGCAAAATTAGCAAAATTTAAGAATATTTTACTTTCTTTATTTTTAAAATTTTGAAAATAAATTACCCCTTCCTCTCGCCCTCACTTAGAATATTACCGACCGCCAAAGGCTCTCAGCAAATATTTTGAAACTCTGATTAAATTAGGGTAAATTCAGAAATCGACAAAGAGAAATTAGGCAAAAAATTTCTCTGATTTTAAAATTTGGCATTTATTTCCCTTAGCATTTGCTCCCTGATACCCCTTAAGATTTACCGGTTGCCAAAGGCGGCCGAAAATATTTTGGAGTTATAGCCCAATATTAGGACATTTTCCCTAAATTAATGCTAAATCCAGTTTAAATTCAGTTAAATTGAGTAAAATTTTATATCATGTTTGATGTTTTTAATCAGGGATCGTGAAGAGGGGATCAGGCAAAATCCCCTTTGATTTTGAAAATTGGCATTTATCACCCTCTAGCATTTGGTCCGCGAAAAGGTATCCGCCTTGAAAATTTTTCGGATTTTTTGCCCAAAATTAGGAAATTTTCCCAAAATTTGGCTAAATCCAGTTAATTTAACTAAATTTAGTTTAAATTCAGTTTAAATCCAGTTAAATTAGGCAAATTTTCATCATAAATATATAGGTTTTTTGAGCGTTTTTGGAAAATCCCTTCCCTGATCCCCCTGGATCGGCCGACTTTCTCGATCACTGTTTTAATGGTGTTTTTGATTTTATTTAGGAAAAATCCCTACCCTAATACCCCCTAAATTTTTAGCCTAATATTTTAGAAATTAACTAAATTTAATATAAATGAGATTTAAATCAAATTATTTTTATAATTTTTTCATTTATTTTAAATGTTAAAAAATGCTCTTTTAAATCGAGCTCTGGATCAGGACTTTTTCAATTTCAAGTTTATATACTTTTATGTAATATATTATTTTTTAATTAACGTTATTTCCTTAAATTAAATCAATAATAATAAGAATAGCAATCATTAAGACGTGATTGTATCTAATATACTGTATAATACTAAATGCAATCTATGGTATGGTATGGTATGTCTACCTTATCCTTGTGCCCAAAACATGCGGCTTCTTGTGGTTCAGTGGCATAACTCCAATCCATAGGCGTTTGCTGTAGAGTCTGATAAGCAATCGGTATATCACTGATTAGGTTCTCACTACCACCGGCCTCCAGAAGCAGGACTCGCACTGTTGGGTCTTCCGACAGCCTGTTTGCCAACACAGAGCCAGCAGAGCCGGCGCCCACTATTATGTAGTCATAGTCACGATCCCATGAGTCTCTCTGAACGGGATGTTTATCGTCAGCTCTTTTCATCACAAATAGAGTCATTAGTGGTAAGACAGCGGGCATTGAGAGCGCAAACACCGATCCGATACTCATTTTCGACCATTAAGTCAACCAAACAATTGGTTGGTTTAGTTAATGCAAACACAATATACTGTACTTAACTCACTTTAGTTTATGTACAAAACTTTTTGCCAATCTCTACATCAGAAACCACAGCAAAAACAAAACTTTTTTTTTAATTGTGTTTGCAATACACCAGAAGAATAGTAAAGATAATTAATTATTGAATTAAATATTTGTCATCGCATTATACACACAATTGTCGTCAAGTTTTTTCTCCCACATAAACAATCACTAGTTTTCCTTTTTTAGTAATTTTGGCTAAATTTAAATAAATTGAATATTTTTTTGAATCAGAAACTGTACCGAAAACACACATAACATGTTGGCTGAGCTGACACACACATAACAGGTCCGTTAGTATAGCTGAGAGGACTGGAGGGCTTTTTGCAACGTATATCGAAGAAGTTATTGCATTAGATTCCGAATCAATGTTGTTCTCTGTGCTTGAACTTGACCGCAGAGTTGATTTGCACCCAAACTCAAACCAAAGATGTTATATATCTGTGTCGAGTAGTTTTTAGTACTATTACTCGACGTTATTTTAAACCATATTTACTATACATAAGAGTAGTGTTGAGTTCGCACACAAAAACCGAATGCGAAAAGAATGAGAAGCGAATTGAAACACAAAAACTAAACCAGTCCTAAAAGTTTTATTTATTAGTTCAGTCGAATCAAATGCTTTTTTTGCATTCTTTCAATCTTTCAATTTTATGCTAACTTATCACTGCATATGAAATGCAAAAAATAGAATCCTTTTCTACTTTTCTATGTCGAGAGTTTAATAACAGATACAATAAATGTGTTATTATATGAAATATAATATAGAATATGAACTTAATTTCATATTGTATTAGATTTTATAGTAGTTTTTCATAATGCGGTTGTGGGCAAAAACTATTCGCTCGATGAAATCTATTTAAATAGTCACTGAAATAGTTGTTTTAAAAACTTTTATTTTTTGATTTGTAAGCCTCGGAATATAAGAGGCGTTGACTTAGTTTCTGTTCTCTATTTTTTATGAATTAAAGCTTTTTTCTTATTATTATATTTATATTTTTTAAATATATTTTTTAGTTTATATCTTATTAAATGCTATTTTATTTATATATAGATAAAAATTTAAGTAAAAATTTACTTGTCAAAATTTTTCACACAAACCACTTATGATTAATTGGGTTTATCTATAAAACAAATATTTTTTCAGTTTTTCATTTCACACATTTATTTATACGTATTTTTAAAATAGGAAATAAAAGTTTGTTATTAACAATCAATTAAATATTGCAAAATATTTTTATATCAGGGTTAGCCAAGGTCAGTCGAGTTAGGAAGTGTAGTTTGAGATAAAATTGCAAATTTTTTAATTATAAAAGAAGTATAAAGAAAAATAAAAAGGCAAATAATTTTTATTGTGAATTTTGTAATTTAGCAGGATTACAATTAATTTTTAATAAACAGATTCTTTTTACCAATAACTCAGTAAATTTAAAAAAAAAACAAATTTATAACAAAAAAGATGATGCTTATTTTTAATACGTACAAATAACTAAAAATATTTTCTTCTGACTTTGAAAATTTAGTAAATATTATTTTCTAATTTTCGAATTAAAAATAAATAACACTCCCTTTATGTTTACCAACTTAATTGTAGACATTTAACTAGATAATAGCAATTTAATTTTAAATTTGTATTTTAATTATGCCATTCAATTAAAAATTTAGAAGAAGTTTGTATCTTCCACAAATTTTCCAATTATTAAAATTGGTATTTATCATCCTGGTTTTTAGTACTCTCTTTATGTTTTGCTAAATTAAAGGTTAAATTAAACAAAAGTTAGACTATATTAAAGTTAAAACTGTTTAGATTTTTCTAAATTAAATTTAGTTTAAATTTAATTAAGTCAATTTAAATAGTCTAAATAATTAAATAATTTTATTATGTATTTTAAGCGTTTAAAAAATTCTCTCTCAATCGATTTCCTTAATCTAAATTTATACTTAATTTAAAATTAATTTTCTTCAAATATTGTCAAGTAAAATTTTGTTAAATCTAAAGCAAATTAAAATAAATTATCCAATTAATTTGTCATTTAAGTATTTTTATTTAATTTTAATATTATTTCATAAATTTAATTTTGTTGTTCTAAAAAACTTTTTTTATTACTTTAATGTTTTTATCTCATAAATTAAGAGCAAACACGTGAATCGGTGGCGATTTTGGTGGTTTACTAGAATGTAGTGCATAGCGACTATGACTACGTTTTGTCTACGAAAATTAATAAATAGTAAGTTTGACATTATCATATTTGACATTAACTTATTCGACATTAACTTATTCGACATTAACTTTTGATAAATTTATTAATAAAGTTTTTGTAGACAAAACGTAGCCATTGTCGCTATGCACTACAATCTAGTGAACCACCAGAATCGCCACCGATTCACTTGTCTGATTATGACTTATAATTTATAAATATTCTTAAATTCCTTGCTTATTTCTTTTAAAGAATATAACAAACCAAGAATTGAGAAGGGCAAAAATCTCTCTGATTTTGATAATTGGCATTTATCTAGTGTTTTAAAATTAGAAATTTTTGGGAAAAAAATTTGAGAAATATCTCTCTATGGGATTCCCATAACAAACTACATTAATGCATAAAATGTTAAATAACTGTATTGTTTTAATTAATAGATCACATTACATAAAATATAGTGTTTTGTTGTTTGGTGGAAAAAGTTATTCATGACAGTAATTGAATTTTATTAATTTTAACACACTCAAAGACTTATTTATTTATTTGTAAAGCTTTTCTAAAGAAATATTTCTTAATAAATTTATAGAAAGTTTCTAGCCCATAAATTTCTAGAAATATTGAAACTTTAAAACACTACATTTATCCCTCTAGCATTTAGTCCACAAAAAAGTAAAACACTTCAAAACTTTTTAAGTTTTAGGCAAAATTAGATCATTTTTACTAAATTAATGTTAAATCCAGTTTAAATGCAGTTAAATTAACTAAATTTAGTTTTAAAAAAAATACCTTCTCAAATACGCCTAAGTTTTTGGCCAAATTAAAAAATACCTACCCTGATCCCTCCTTAGATTGGCCGACCTATTCGAACCCTGTAAAAGACTAAGTTTTACTAACGATGACTATTGTATACACACTTAAGTAAAAATGTCGATAAAAATTATATTGTTTAATCGATTAAAAAAATATTATTATTTTCTGCTCTATTACTTTTATGGCCAAAATATATTTTTATGTAAATATTAGCATAAATTTGTTTATAAATTATAATATTCATGTTTTTATCTAAAATATAATAATACAATTATATAAATATTATATATGTAGTTTAGTTAAGTTTTTTATTTCGTTTTTGTAATTAAATTTAAAAAATTGTTTCTATCTATAGCAGCATTTATTTTTTTAAAATTAAATAAATAAAATTAAAAAAGAAATAATTAATTGTATTTTAGTAATTAACTTTATTTATTGCACAAAACTGTAACAAATATAATATATTTCTCGCCATAGCTCTGGCAGTTAAGCATTATTTCTGTTATTGCAATTTTGTTATTTAACACTTTTTAAAACAAATACTAGTTTTTGTCAGAAAAGTTGATAATAAATTTGATTTTAAATTTATTAAAAGATAAATTACAGTCCAACGTCTCCATGTTTATTTTTGAGATTAACTTGCGTGATTTACAATTAGAAAAAAAGTTTACAAATAAATAAAATTAGTTTTAAAACTTAAAAAATATTTTACTCAATATTTAGTTGTTGTAAGAGCAACTTATAAGAACTAAACCACAAAAAACTAAATTTGATTATCAAGCATAATTTTAAGCATCATTAGTGGTATTAAGATTTGCTATATTTTAAAGTTGAACAAGGTTGGCCGAGTCAAAGAATGGTAAAGCTAAGAATAAATTGTGAGTTCATCTTGAAACCTTAGAGATGTATGGAAGTGTAAAATTACTTATTTTTTAAATTATTTTTACAATTTAACCAAATTTAATTAAATTTAATATTAATTAAGATTAAATTTACTCAATTTAATTAAAATTAACTTGGATTTAGCATTAATTTAAAAACAAAACCTGGTTAAAAATCTGTATTAAAACACAGAATTTTTTTTTATTTAAATAAATATTTTGACTTACCCTTTTATTCAACTCTACTATACTTTAATAATAAGTTTTTTAACACTTTATGAACTAATTCTTGATATAAGTTAAAACTTTTTTTTATATAAAACATTTTCTCTAAAGAATTGACATTATATTCGACCCATTGATCAAATTTTGATATTTTTACGCATTGATAGATATAAAGAATTGAAAAGCTATTTAAAGAACAATAATTTGAATTTTGCTATAAATTTTAAAAAATAGGTTTTGGCACTATTTTTCTAGAGCCCACATATGTCTTCAATTTATTAAATCCTTTATCATTATATCTGAATTTAGGAATATTTAATTAAAAATAACTAAATTGAACTAAATTTGTTTAAAAAAAAGAATAAATTAAAGTAATCTGTTTAACGAAGAGTAAAATGTATATATTTAGTTACAATTGTTTTTATAATTTTTTGATTTATAAAAATTTGAATATATTTTTACTAATAATATCAACTGTGCCCCTTTCATTTCTAATATTTGATAGATTATGTAATTATTGGTTAACCTGTTATTAATCTTAAAGTCTATTTATAATAGAACTTATATAATAATTTAAACTAAAGTAATTATTTTTATACTTAAGTGTATTAAACAGACAAAATTAAAAAAAAATTATATTTTTAACAACAACTTACTAATTAGCTTTTGTGATTTAAAAACAAATTAAAAGTAACTAACAAACATTTTAAACAATTAATATTATAGTTGGACAAAGTATCCCCCAAGATTAAAAATTAAACTTAAGCTTCTTGTTTTTTCAAATGCTAAAATTACTTATAATTTATAAGTTATAAATTAGGGCAAAATCTAGAAACCAAATAAATTGACTGAATTTAGTAAAAATTTAATTTAAATTCAATTAAATTGTAAAATTTTTGCCCATTTTATCAAATCTATAACCTCTTGGAGTTTTGCGTAAATATTTATTGTTTTATCCTTAGTTTTACTTCCCCCTCTCCTGCTCAACTAACCTTGTCTAATTTGGATAAATGGTTTGTGATTAAAACTATTTTTGTTAGAAATAAAGAGTTTAATTGCAAATTATTTTTTTAAATTATTATTTTGTTGTAAAACTTTATTTTAAATTATCATAAAAATTTAAATAATGGAGAAAAAAAGTAAATTAATAAATTAAGTGCTATTTAAACAAGAGTTGGAAATCAAACAATTAGTTTAAAGGCATTATGTTAGTATCAATAAAACAAATTTAATGTCAATAACTTCTAAAAACTTTGAAACAAAAATTTAATTTATTTTAATATAAATGGAACTGAATGAAACAATCATTAGATAAGCATGATTCATGAATAAATAGAATGTTTCAAATTAAAATTTTTAATAACAAATAATTTCCAAAATATATTCTTAACGCAGTAATGATAAAAGAAAAAAAAACCTAAAGCTTAGCCCCTGGGGAAACCACAAAGACAATTTTTAAATTGATATACTTAATCAAGTGGTTTGCCAAAATTTGTTATTCAAAGCAAATATTTTTATTTTTAATTAAAAATAGATATAATTTTTTTTGGAGTTTGTTATTGAATCTTATTATTTTTGTTTAAAAATAAACATAAATATAAAATAAATTAATTTGAAATGTTTTTATAAATTAATAAAATTCTAAAATCAGATTGAATTTAAAATAGATTATCATTTGATTTAAAGCAAGTCAGTTTCAACCTTAAAACTTCATCTAATCAATTAGTAATCAATCTTTAGTTAATATGCATTCAAAACAAATTTACTGAAATATCAAATTGATAACAAATTTTAATGTTTTTAATTACATATAAATATTAAACTATTTTTTTATTTGTTCTTATTTTTATGACTGAACTTTAAAATTAAGAATTTATTTAAAAAATATAAATTAAGTGTTTGAGTAAATATTAAAATTTAATTCAATCTTAAATATAAGTCTCAAATATATTACTACTTTTTCTTGCCTATGGGTGCCTTGACTCGCCCGGGATTAACAGCAGCCTTGCCTTTACCATGAATAGCCTTTCCCGTATTGCTGGCGACCGTCTCAATCGAAGCCAACGACTCTCTCGAAGAACTTCTCTTCACTTTACCTCCTTTTCCCTTAATATCTGTATTCAAATGCTTTGATTGTTTCATAAATAGAAATACTCCGACCCCTCCCATGACCAACACTATTACCACTATTACTATGATGATCACAATTATATTACTACCGCCGCCACCTCCTCCTCCGCCACCACCACCTTCTCCTTCTCGTTTGCCTTTGCCTTTGTCAGCGCTGGGGCCACTATCATCTCGTGCCATCATTTTGACGACTTGCTTGGGCGATGTTGGTGCTGGGGTTGTGCTGGTCGTTGATGTTGTCGATGGTTTGGGAGTCGTCGCCACAAAATAATCAAAATTTT
The DNA here is from genome assembly GCA_034693685.1 of Belba bartosi. NCBI lineage: Eukaryota > Metazoa > Arthropoda > Arachnida > Sarcoptiformes > Damaeidae > Belba > Belba bartosi. Next base: position 12,133 of record JAQFXP010000651.1, read on the forward strand.
TTACTTCAATTTGCGAATCCTTTACTATTTCATTGACTGAATCATCCTATTTAAGTGTAAATTAATTGGTAAAAATATTTGTTAATTTCAATTAAAGTTTTGTCAAATATATCTAATTTAAAGCTTAGAAAATTTTTTCACATCTTGACTGTCGAATAGATTTCCGATTTGTTTTACTTTCTTATGAATGAGTGAAACGCTTTCATCAATTGATTGCAACTCTTCTAGTCTTAAAAGTCCGATTAAAAACAGATATATTAATTGGGAATACATTTTTGGGAAATAGTATATAAACAGTTAAATATAATATTAGCGAAATTAGGACTTTTGATTCAAATTTACAATTGTTTCTCGATTAAAATATCTAGTTATTAAACATATAATTAAGTGAAACGCGTTTTCAACAATACAACTAAATTAAGTCAAATCCAGTCAACAGCTTATGTTAAATAATGTGAGAATTATGTATAAAACGCAACATTTATTCAGTCTGTTAATCCAATTTCTCAAATGTGTGAGAAAATGTTTAATAATTTCAAATGCCATTAGTTTTCTAATATGCCGTTAATTGCATTAAATTATATTATTTTAGTATCAAAGCCCTAAAGATTTAGGCATTGATAAAACTGAACATAAAAATCTGATTTCAATAAAAGTTTTTTACTTTTAACCATTAGATTGTTATTAAATATTAATATATTCCAGATATTAATAAATGATGTTTTGAACATGTTTTGCATAAAATTATAGGTTTGGAAATATAGTATTTCAAATATATATTTTTTACAAATAATCTACGGCATTATATGATGTAGATAGTTTAAAATAATAATATTCTCGGCTATTTTTCATTGTCAGAAATGCAATAAATAAAAACAAAAAATTATTTTTTTAATTAACCTCTTTATTTAATATTTAAAAATATTTTATTTTGCTTTACATTATTAGAAATAAAATATATATTCACGATTTTTTTTACCAAGATCATAAACGTGAGTTTCAAATGGATATGACATAAATCATTGCAATTCTTTTCATAAAATAATTGGATTTTTTATACATTTGTTTTTTTAACATTTTAAACAAAAGTCTATTTATAGCTCAATTATAAATTGATTTTTTAAAATTAATTAATAAAAATTAGTTAAAATACGCCCAAATGTATTAAACTCAAATTAGTTACACTAGATGCAATTTATCACTTTGACAAAAAAAATTTAGTTGAATCCGTTAGAGGTCCAGCTATTAGATGATCCCATTTATCGAAAATAGTTTAGAGTTTGAAATTTCAGTATTTCGGAGAAAAAATCGTGATTTTCATTGTCAGTTCGTGATATGAATGTATAATTCAAACTATTATTTTAAATAATATATTAGACCAGTTTTAATAAATGTGAATTTAAAGTTTATTTTGAAGTTATGTTCGATGAAGACTATCAGTAGTTCAATGTTATTAAATGCCTTTTTCTAATCATTAAGTTTTCATTTCCTACTTTTTAATTAGGAAAGATTTTAAATTTTGATAAAAAAAAGTACTAAATTTTTACATATGTATAAAATACTAAATAAATTTTACATAAAAGTTTTAATTAAATGTTTTTAAAAGTAATTTATTAGCAATTAAGAGTAAATTAAACATGTAGTTGTAACTTTTTAATAATTCCAATTATTCACAACTTTTGTAAATTTTGTTTATTTAATCAAATTTTTAAAGTTTTTTTTTAATATGTTGGTTCTAAACTTCTAATCTCCTTTAGGATAAAATTAATAAATCTTTATTTAACAATTTCTAAGAATAGTTTGTAAAATTAATTACAGCAAACTTTCATTCGTTTAGTACTTGTTCAAATTTGGTTTACGACTCATAAATTATGAATTTGAGTTATATATTTTTAATTTAAACAACTTTATTTTATTAATGTTTCTAATTATTATTTACAGCAATAATTTAAATGTAAAAAAGAGGATTAAATCTCTTTAAGATATATATTACAATCTTTTTTTCTGGTTTTTTCATCGATAAGATATTATCAATGATAACAAATAAAAACTAAATCTATTATGTAATTGATGTTAAAATTGTTACAATTTTGTTATACAAGTGACTATTGTCTAACATATTTTTATTGGTGTGATTGTAAGGCAAAACATCTATGTCCCTGTATTATTTACACAATCTCAAATTTTTATCATCAGATTATTTATATGTTATCGCAGCAATTAGTTATTTAAAAATTAAATTTATGTTTTTAATATCTTGTTTAAGCTAACATTGTAAATTTATTAGGGGTCAAATAAATATATATAAATCAACAAAAATGGGATTTGGAAAGTGGCAATCGAAAACATTCTAAAAACTTATAATAATAAACATTATTTTCAACAAGTTTTTTGTTGTTGCTTGGTTTTAATTATTTTTGAAAATTAACATTTTGGACATTCAATAATTTAAATAAATAAATAAATATTATGACAGATTAATAATAACAAGCTAATAAAATTTAAAAACTGAAGTTTTTAAATTTAAACCGACCTATAATTTGTTAAAATATTGAAAATTTATGTCTTACAGTCACACGAATAAAAATGATCATTCATTATATAATTGACGTTAAATGATATTTAATAAAAATTTAATATAAGTTATAATCGACTACAGGTAATATATTACCACAAATTGAATAAATTATTACTAAAACTATTTATTAAACTTTAATTAAATTTCTAATATTCTTAACGTTTAAAATTCTGTCTTCGAGTGAAAGTTTAATAAATTATTAGTAATTTTGGAAAAAATATTGAAAAATGTAATTAAGTAATAATTGGAAAAATGATTGAATAATAATTATGTATTCAATTGTTTTGTTTTGTTCTGATGGCTCGATTAGATTACTTGAAATTCTGATTTAATAATTCAATTGTATATAAATTATTAGTTAATTAGACATCGGATGCCTTATAAGTGGAATGATAGCTGCCTTCGTATATATTAGTCTTAATATCGTTACTAAAGTTGAATTTTGGCGGAATGTCTTCGGTTTCAAACTCTCTGATCAGTTCCCGTTCCTTCTCCTGTTGCTGCTGAAGGTATAGCTGTTGTCTTGACTTTGATAGTCAAGAGTACACATCTTTATTCATGTCATTATAACCCGACAATGGCATGAATGGCAGACCATTTCCCGGCTGAATGTTGTCGACATCACTCACTTTCCTGATCGGCCGGGTATTGCCATAACAGCAAATCACATACTTTATTTCCCGGAGCAGTTCAACGCAAATATGGTCCTAAAAGGCAATCATTGTTATCAAAGATAAGTCATTATTCAAAACTCTAGAATTAATAACAAAATCTCTTTTAACAAATATATCATCATAAATTAAAAGAGTAAACTTGAATATTTTAACTAAAATCCTAATCAAAATCTACTTTATTTTAAATTTTAGTGCTAAAATAACCACTAATTCTAAGATAAATTTCATTTTAACTATAGTCAAACCAAACGATTAAGTTTAAAAAATATATATGTATAAATAAATTAGCTATTTAAGCATACTAATATCCTACAGAGATAATTTATTTTCACATTATGCTAATTGATAAAATGGTCAAAATTTGTGAAATTTTTGCCCGAACTTTGACTCAAACACACTATTTGTGTATTATAAATGTAAAAATAAAAAATGTTTTGCAAAAAACTATTGCATTTAAAAATAACACCAATTAATGCATTGCATAATAAATGGGAAAGCTAAAAATTTGAAAAATAAAATCTAAAAATGCACATCAATTATCAGATAATTGTCTAAATTCTCATTGAAGTAATTATGTGAAATGCAGTTAAACTTTTTACTCTATAATCTTTTTTTCTAATTTCAAACGCTTTCGAAATAAAATGCTTAATCATCTAAATCAGCGAATATTTTAAACAATAAAAAAAATCATTTTTAGAAATACTTTTAAAATTCAATTTAGAAAAAAGAGTTAACTGTTTATGAGGCAAATAGCTATTGAAATACAAAACTATAATTTAAATCAAACATTCGATTCAAATCTAATCATTGAATAGATTTGGCATAAAATAGAAATTTTGTCGAAATTTAATTTTAAAGTTCAGTACTGAGAGGTGGGGTTAATGCTTCAATTCCAGCACTAAATACTGATAAATTGAATTTTTCTGACAACTCCTTCATATTAATGAGATTTAGAAATTGGAAAAATGTATATAAAGTGCAAAACATGACCAACTCGTTCATTTCGAGGAATGTTTTTCATTTTCCAAATGAATTCTCCGATACATATAATGATAGCAATACAAGAACCGGCTGCCAATACAACGAACACTCCGCCCACGTTCGCCAGGCCGAGCTCGCTAGCACTACCCTGCACCTTCTGTGTCTCCTTGCCACTGCCGCACTTGCCCTTCCCAGACCACCACCGGTCCTTCAACATGTGCAGTTTTCCGTCCTCTTGCAGCTTCAGTATTGCATCCGATATGATGGCTCTGTAGGGCGAGTCGGGGGGAGTCGCTATGCCGTAGCCCTTTGAGTCTAACAGTGCTCCCACTTGATAGAGCTCACACTCACGCTCTACGATGTACTCAATTGATGTGCTTTCCATCAAATAGGCGTAATCTCCTGATTAGCGACAAACAAATAATAATATTATTATTAAATATTTATTTGAATTAAATTTAATTCAATTTACTATAAAATGATTGTTAGATTCCATACCTTTTTTCACTCTTTCAACTCCTTTTGAATTGGATTCGACGAAAACCGACGGACGATATGACTCCATGAATGACCACATTCTGGCATAAGTCGAAAAATTTGAGTTTTTGAAGAACGCTTCAGTAGAACCAGACTTGAGGCACCCGTAAGGGATTTTGGTCTGTTTGGAGAGGTCTTCGGCCGACTCTATCGGGTTTACCATTCGCTCGACTGTGAGAAAAGCGGCCAAATTGGCGGTATATGAGGAGACAAGGATTAGAATAAAAAACCACCAACTGGCCGCCAAGACCCGCGTGGACAGGGATCGGGGCATTATATCACATCCCTGTTGCATAAGACACCCAATAGTAAACCATAACGTGTTTTTCATACTAAAATTGTTTTTTAATTCTTCCGGTTCTTTGACACATGGATGAGGATTTACCTGAAGATTAATATTCAATACATAAAATTAATTAATTTCGGCGCCACTTATCAGATAAAAACCGGTTATACCGACCCATTCGTACGGCGAAAATCGCGCCACAAAGAACAGGAATAGCGTTACGCCTAAGAACGATGTGATTAGATATACCCAAACATCCATAGCTAGCGGAGACATGAATGAGAATAGCTTTGGCTGTTCTTTCTTATGCTTTTTGTAAAGAATCCCAATTCCGAGACTCATAAAAGGCATTGTGAAGTCAACCGCCGCTTCCCGTTCGTAGGTTATGGTCAGGTCGGCCACTGCTATGTCTGCTTTCTGTCAAATTCACATCAATTTATTAAATAAATATTGAAATAAATTATTATTTTATATATTTTTTCCTTTAAATCTTAATCTTATTTATTGTTTAGTAAAGAATAGTTAAATAAACACTAAAATTGCAAACTTGACTGAAATGCTGTTTTAGCCTATTTTGCATTCATTTATTCAAAATAAGTTATAATATAATACCAATAAATTCAACTATTATTGTTGTCAGTAATAAATTTTCGAGCAATAAATCAAAGTTAGGAAAATTCAACTAATTATTAATTGAAATCAATGTTACCCCTTCAATTAGCTCCTTAATCATGCCATTCCACTCTCCCCGCTCATTTTTCCTGCCATGAACGCCGTCGTCAACTAATTTAATAACATATTTGAACTCAAGAACGTCTGCGATCTCTTTGATCAGATCGACACAGTATCCAAGGAAGCGGTCGTTTTCTTTCTTCTCCTCCGCCTTCTCTGATTCCATACAATACGGATTACCCTTTGGGTGGACAGCAGTCGACAGTTATGTCAGAATACAATTATTTTAATTGAATTAAAACTGTTTTTATTATCAATACTCACGCGTATTGTCACTACAGTTAATGTCTTATTCTTAAGCGTCTGTCTGTATCCCTCTGTCATAGCTTTGGTGTAATTACTAACATAAGTGACCTTTTCTTGTGGTCTCCAATCACCCACCTATTGGTTAATTAATTTAGAAAACAATTAGAATCTAATTAGTGTTTACAACTAAACATAGTAACTTAATAGAGTACAAAACATAGCACAGTCTTACATGTTTCAAACCTTCTCGAGTCAGTTCAAGAAGTCTTAATCTGAAATCAGTTCTGGAACCGCTTGAATCAAATCGAATATGTGATGTAATTCCGTCGATATTTATCTAAATCGGAAAAATTTAATTAATCTAAATTTTAAAATAATTAGACAAGCCAAACCATTCTCATATAATTAGTAACGGCATTGCCATACTGCCAGGGCTCTTCGGTCTCGCAAGATATCGGTCTAATACTAACAGCTTGTGTCTGATCCAAGTCGTGTAGAGCTTTGGCAAACAGTCTGACCGCGTCGTAGACCAGACCTACTTCAGTCTGAGAACACATTTTATTTATTAATTACATTCTTATTAACAATTGATTTATTATAGTATATAGTATTTAGAGTAAAACTAATTATATTTACCGTAAAGTTTTGAACTAAATTCTGTAAATAGAATCAAAAGTAATTTAATTAAATATTACTGTAAACAAAAATCAGTAAGTCTTACTCTGGCCAGTTGCTCAATAGGCTCTCCCTTCCAGTTCGGATACCTGGGCGGAGAGTTCTGCCAATCTCTGATCACTTCATTGTATTCTTTGCTGTTTTGGTCGACTAAACTAAATCCGGATATATTTGTTCCGCCGTATTGGTAGTCCTCTAAGTCAACGGTATGGACATCGAGTGATGTGAAGAAGTAGTTATGATAATCGGAAAGCATATCGACTTGCTGTGCGTGTTTGAGCACCTTGTTGATATTTTCTCGCGGAACGTCTATTATGATGTTTCGAATTCCCATTTTATGCAACTCTTTAAATGTCGTCCGATATTCACCGCTCGCTAACGGGAATTGTCGGACGACTATTCGCTTTTCCCGGAGTTCGGGATCTTTTAGTATTTCTTGAACTCTAACCAAAGCTATTAAAAATAAATACGAAAATAGATTAAAAATTAAATCAAAGATCTTCTAAGAGATAAATCTTGAAGTCATTACTTATTTTGCTTTTTATATTCTCATTCCATGAGTTAAACAGATTTATCTAACTTTGGATCTCTCTTTCAACCCATTCAATGTCAAAATTGTAGGTATTTTCTAAAGTCTAATGCATTTCAAATGTGTATTCAATTACAATCTATTAGAGTCTATGTGTTCCTCAAATTTGTGATCTTTGGATCAATCAATGAATTTTAATTTTATATAGTTATCTCCAAATGTTTTACTGTTTACACAATCTTTTTTTGCTAAAAACTGGTTTTATTAAATCGAATATTTAATTTAAAACAAATTTCAAATATATATCGAATGCGTTCTCGACATTGATTCGGTGTTGACTTATCGGATCAGAGGTAAGTCCCCTCAAAGTCTAGTCGTTTACATAACAAACACGTATTAAGTCGCTGAACGAGTTATCAGTTTTTATATAAGAAAAACTAAATTTAGTGGAAATGTTGTGAAGGACTTTTGGAATAGTTTGCGATAAAAACTTTTTTTTCGATAAGACTTGCCTTCGTTTTCCTCGTAAAGAATGGCAAAACTTTTCCAATTTTTCATTCGAATCAAGTCTTTGAATGCATTTCCCAAAGCTATTGGATGTGGAAAAAGATTAATCGAGTGATTGGATGGCGGGTCGAACTTGAAGTCCCATCTGGTCTCCATATGAGGCATATGGAGTACATCACAAGTGGACTGAACGTGTGCGCTCGTCTCCACCGATTGCGGCCCAAACACTGCCGCTACTCCTTCTTGTAATAGACTGCAGACTAGAGCAACATAATAGACACACAACTAGACTATTAGATACCATTTCCTGTTTTTGTTTCATTAGTTTTAATTAAATTTCAATTTTGGCATTAAAATCAAAATTAAGCTTTAATTGCATTTGAATTTTTCTCAAATAAGACAATTAGATGACATTAAAGTTGAGAAATATGAAAATTGAGTTAATTAGTAAAACAATTAAATACCTCTTTTGGATGCCTGAAAACTATCACATTTCTCGAGTCGCTCGACCTGTGCCACTAGTCTCGTGTGTGGAAGCACTCTATTATCGGCATTAATCCGGTCGACGGCATACCTAAACGCCAGTTCCACCGCATCGTCTCCGTGTTCGAAGAGTCCGCCTTAATTGCCATTATTGTCATTCAATTAGTATATTATTTCGGAATTAACTTCAAATCTCTTTGTTTTATAACTTTTTAATTGTTTGCGTTTTTTTATTTATTTGTACTGTATAACTGTTTGTAGTTCTCATTTGAGACAGTCTGGCAGTGAGAATGACAATCTGTTTTGATTTTTATTGTTTTTAAATGTTTAATTAAATAATGTTTTGATTGTCAATCTAATTTTATCATATTGATTTTACTTTTTGATTCAATTAGACTTTTATTTACTAGATTTTAATGTATTTAATGGACAAATAACTAATTTGAGAATTGACTACATAAGAGAAAATCAATACAAAAACGTTGTTTACTCTATAAGTAGTTTCTGTTTTATTGCTTTTGTTGAAACTTCAAATGAATTTAATACTATCGTAAAGATTATATGACTTCTGTATTTCTTTAATCAATATTTGATTTACAGAATAAAAATATTGACTAAGTTTTTAACTTATAAATTTTAATTTATTAGTATTTTATTACTAGTAAAACATTTTCAATTTTAAAAATAGCTCCAAGTTGCTAGTTTATCTAGTTAAAAACTAGGCCAACGATATTGTTAAAGTTAAAAATAGAAACTATTAAAATATTATTTATACAGAATTTGCATAAATAATTGAGATATTAATAAATTATTTTATTATGTCAAGGTTTTACTAATATTGGTTAAATTTAATTTAAAAATCCTAATTTGTTTTATAATTAGATGCATATATCTCAAGAAAAATATTTGTAAGCTTAGTTTGATATACTCAGGCTAAAAAAATAACCTTGAAAAAATTAGCTAAAGGCTCAGACTAATTAGTTTATGGTTTAAAATAACTGTGTTTTGAGCCCGAGCCTCTAGCTCGAAACAGCCTTAAGCTAGCTTAAGCACAATATAGTTTTTTTAATTGATATAAATATTTGTAAATTAGTTAATAAATACACTTTAACTCAAATGAGATTTTAATTGAAATTTGCATAAAATAAAAATTCCTAACACTTATGAAACAGTTTACATATTAAAAAAATTGATAATTTATTCCTAATTTATTCAATTACTCTTTGGCATCAATTACTGCAAATTAGTAGAAAAATGAATAATAAAATGTCATTCACTCTATAATTAACAAATATTATTGATTTTAAATTTTTTCAATAAGAGTAATAAATAGCAAAAAAATATAGCATAAAAAATAATTAAGCGTTAATTTACTGCAAATACAGAGTTTTTAAAAAAGAAATAATCAATAATTAAGGGAAAAAAGTAAAATAAAAATTTTCAGAGCTTAAAGTCATAAATACAAAGAAGTAAAAACTTTAAAATATATTCTTATAAACTTTAATCCAATAAATGTTGAATGAAAATAATGAAATTAAATTTTTCATCTAGTTTAAGCTGTTATTAAACAATTCAAAGATTCTGTATTCTGATGGCTAACTCAATCCACTCTCGGAATTGATTGCATGAGTTGTCGGACATGACATGTGCGCTGATGGCAGATATATTTTTTCTACTCTTTTACCTAATGTATCCTTTGTTGGGCACAAAATGATAAAAGACTTCTCTGTTTAAAAATTTTGCGGAAATGTTAAGAATTTGTGTTTAAAATAAAATATGAAAATACAATGATTTCTGTATACATTGCAGAGAGACTCTAAAAATGATAGATAACTCTTCATATCAGTAGTAGTATTGAATTTTTTTGTTATTTATTTGAAATGTTTTTTCCTTTGAAAACACATAAATGTCTTTTACTCTACTTTTCTCTCTTTTCAAAAATAAGATTCTTTTCGAAGATATTTCAAATTTTTATTTTTACGTATATTTCTCAGACTATTTAGTCATTAGGGAAGTGAATTTCTAAAATTGTATTTAAATTCAATATTACAAGATAAAAAAGAATTGTTACAGCTTATATATATACCCAAATATATATATATCCAGCATATTATTAGAAACGACAAAATTTTTTAATTAATAAAAGCTTTTCTTTATATTTATACTTATGTATATATTTAATATTTTTTGTTTAATTTGATTAATTGTAAATTAAATTAAATTGGTCTCAAATCTATTATTTTTTCTTATTTTATTCAATCTTTTTTTTTTCTCAAACTACTGTATCTCTTAATCTCAAATACAAACTTTAATTTATATAAAATTTATTTCCTGTTAATTACCTTTACTTATTAATTTAAGAATTAATGTAAATTTAAATGTGTATTTAAAAATAGCTTTAATGATAGATATTAAAATTGTTTATATTAAAATTAATAAATTTTTAAATTTAATGTACCTGTATAAATATTTAATATTTTAATCAATTTTATTTTTTTATAATACAAAGTAAATTATTTTAATAAAATTATAAATTTGATAAATTTATTAATGATATATTTATCTAAAATTTAATTTTAAATATTTAGATATACAAAATTAAAAAATAATGTAAACAAGAATAAAATTTTAAACGCCAAATAATATTTTCATTATTTTTTAAACTATATTTGGAAACTAACCAAGATAAATTATAGGTATTTTATAACACGAGTATTGGTTTGAAAAATAGTACTTTTATTTTATGTTTTAACAATTTATTTGTTATTTTTTGTCAAAATTAAATATAATTTTTTTAAATATAAATTATAACTAAATAAAATAAAAATTTCTAAATTTAGTTGATTATTATTATTAAAATGATTGCTATTTTTAATTTATTACATAATATCATGCAATTTTTTTTCTAAAATAATTTTTTTAATTTAGCATTAAAGAAAACGTAATTAAATTATTATTTAAAACATTTATTGAATATATTAAATAATATTTTTTGCAATTTATATAAAACTTAAAAAACATTTTAATATGCCTTATTTTTATTTAATTAACAATTTTAATTTTATTAAAGTGGGATGTTAACATTGACGCAAAAATATACTTTCCTTTAAAAGAATTATAATTAAAAAAATAATAATTTTTCAAAACGTTTGAAAATATAAACTAATTCGTATAACAAATTGCAATTTAAATAGATTAAAAATTAAAATATGTGTTAATAGTGAAACAAAATTTTGAAATACTTATGTTTTCAATGAAAATATTGCAAATCTATCCATAATGATAAAAATATAGATTAAGTAAGGATAAATTTGCGCAATTCTATGCGAATAATGATACGAAGTCTAATCAACGGATATTTTATTATTAGAAACTAATATTCTAATCAATAAATGATTGAAATGAAGAATTAAATCACTAATTGCTTACCAATACGTATCACATCCGGCAAACCGTAACTTCGATATAATAATTGCAAAAATGAACTAAAAAATAAATAGAATCTAAAATAACTCATAATTGAATTGAGGATTAAATGTTAGCTAAATTCAAAAGGAGAAGAATTGTGATCAAAATTATTGATCTTCTCGAGAAGAGAGCACTTTGTGTTTCATAGCAACGCATCCAATATTCAATCCTATTCTCGAATACAAGTCCGACTGATCTGCACATCATTTCACGGAATTCTCATAGACTGCGACCAACGCCACTACGACTACTGTTTTCTATTCATCATTTTGATTGTGGCTCTGGGATTGTCCGTACTTTTAGCTAGTGTAGTTTAAACTTTAACCTATTTATTTTAATTTTATGGCTATTTTTATTATATTTTATCTCATATTTATTTAAAATTTAAAAAAATGTTAAATAGCTTTATATCAAAATGTGCATGTGCATTTTGTTTATTAACTCCTAATGTTTAGTTCCAAAGTCAAGTGGAAATTTAATTTTTTATTTATAATTATGATATTAAACGCATTTAATATTAACCTTAACATAGAAAGTAAAAACTAAACATTTGATAATTTTTATATATATATTACTGTATATTATACAGCCGTCGCCAAATCTAACTTTATAGCTAAAAACGAAATAACTGAATGATTCATTATTATTTTATCATAATTTATTTATTGCAACTATGGAATTTTCTGACCGATCTATCATAAAAATATTTTTGAATAATACCAACTAGGTAATTTTTAAAAAATTAAAATGTGTTTTGAGTTAACTAGCAAGATTTAAAATTTTTTTAAATATACAAATTATTCATTGCTCAAAATAATTGTTGACATTTATTTTTGTTTTTTGAAATCTTTACAAGTTACAATTTGTCACTAGTTTAAACTTCTAAAAACCAATATAATTAAATTTAAACTTTTTAAAATAAATTAATTAAAACTAATAATTAATTTTTATTCATAATTATAATTAAGTATAACAATGTAGAATATTTTAAAAATAAAAATAAATGTAAACAATAATTTTTAATAAAAATTAATTTTTAGAGTAAAAATTTTTTAAATTTTAGTAGTTAACTCAAAACACATTATTATTTTTTTTAAATTAACTAGTTGGTATTATTTAAAAATATTTTTATGGTAGATCGGTCAGAAAATTCCATAGTTACATTAAAAAAATTATAATAAAATAATAAATGATTATTCAGTTATTTCGTTTTTAGCTATAAAGATAGTTTTGGCGACGGATGTATATTAGTAAAGCGTTTATTATGTTTTTTGCTATTTGTTTACAAATACAAAACAAATTATCTGCAGCGGCCCCCCTCCCTGGCCACTTTGCAAATTCATTTTTAAAAAATATTATATATTAATTTTTTTAAACTGATTTTTAATACAATTCAAAATGACTATTATATACAGCATATTATATATAATTACGTTATCATAACTAAATTAATGAGTAATAAAATTATTAATGCATTTTATAAATATTTAGGTTTATTTAAAAAATAATATAAACTTGTTACTTTTTACTGTGTTATATTCAAAAACATTTTTTTCATTGTTAGATGAACAGACAAACCCTAAAGAATATCTTAAAACATATTCATAAATCAATTCAATTATAATTTTACTTTTTTAAATTTATTGTCTATTTAAATAATTTTGTATTAAACATAACTTTTATTATTTAAATTGTGGTTGCTTAATTATAAAAACTAATTATTAATTTAAAAATAGTAATTAATAGTGTAATATATAAGAAACATTTTTCCCAATTTAATTAATCCAGGACATTTAGTATTTTTAGCATTTATTTTAAATCCAATGGTATTGACAAGATTGGTATTCATTGCTGTTAAGCTATTTTTGTTATGAATTACTATAAGTTATAGTGTTTTGCAATAATTCCTATAAATTATTAACAATATAGAATATATAGCTTGAATTATACTCTAAAAGCAACATTAAACTTTAATATCTTGATGCTATGAACCATCAATTATATAACATGAATGACTTGTGAGCGGATGTGATCTGTCAATGACAAATCATATTAATAAAGTACAATAACTTATTTGTTGTACTGAAAACATAAGTCGATGCAATTTACTAATGTAATTGAATGCTGTTATATATTATTTTATGTAATCTCAATAATATATTTTATATAATAAATAACGTTATAACTAATTTATGTAAGCACCCTAGCCTTGGCTATATTCCAGATTATATATTGATTGGTTCAAGACTTTTAACACAAGTTTTTTGTTTATGATTTTGATTTACACAATGTTTTAGTCATTTAATTGCAAATTATGGCTAAATTATATCATTTATAATCCCATCTGTAAGTCATCTAAAACTTTCGTTTTATATCTATTTATTAATATAAGTCTAAGTAATGATTATTAGATTTAATTCAATTAAATATTTGCAAACAAATTG
>JAQFXP010000652.1:0-26203 GCA_034693685.1 Belba bartosi
AAATATAAATAAATAAATAATATTTATTATTTAATGATTCAAACATTAATTTTTTATTCAAAATATTTTATTTATAAATAAACGTTAGTTTTTATTTTTATCATAAAATTAGCATTTTATTTTATATGTGCTAATGAATATAAATATTGAAAACTATTTATTAAATTAATTGATAATTTAATATTTTTAATAAAACGTTAAATAACATAATTTTAAATTTTTCCTTACATTAGTGTTAAGAATATTTTTTAATTTTTGTGAATTTATAAAATTATACTATTAATTATAATTGCTTATAAACATAGAGAGGAACAATTTAAATTTAACGCTACAAATATCTGCTTTTCTGTAATGTCTGTAATGTAAAATATCTATAATGTTGCTAGGCAATATTAAACAAGTGGCACCAAAAATTTGAAAGTTCTAGTCTATGCTTATAATTTATAAGTTATAAATTATCAATAAGTGTATAATAATTTTTGCTAGCAAATTATAAAAAATATTAATCAGATATTATAAAGGATCAGCCAAAAATTCTTTTTTAATTTTGAAAATTTTGATTTATCTCACCTCCTAGCATTAGGTACGTAAAAAGTACCTCTCTCGAACTTTGTCAATCGGAAAATATTTTGGGTTATTAATAAAATTATAACATTTGCGTATGGTGCTCTCAATTGGTGCTAAATCCGGTTTAAAATAATTTAAATTAACTAAATTTAATTTAAACTCTGTTAAATTAGGTTGAATTTTATCATAAATTTATAGGTTTTTGGAAATATTTTTTTTCTAATATTTCTTAGTTTTTTGGCCAAATTAAAAAAACCCTCCCCTAATTTCTCCTGAAACATATGGAGATAGTTTTTACTAAGTCGAAAATAGTAAAAACGAAAATATAAAGTTGAAAATAACAGGCAAAGTTTTACAGATGATAATGTTTTGAAATATTTTTATTGTTTAGTAAATATAAATTTGTTAAATAAAAATTAAATTGATATATAATTTAAATTCAATTTTATAGTTCAGAAACTAACACCTCGTCTAATTCTACATAAAAAAAGATAGCATTGGCATTATTATATTACTGTATTTTAAATTTTACTTTGCTCAAATTTATATTTTCGACTTTAAATTTTCGATCTTATTATTTTTGATTTTATAATTTCGATTGTACTATTTTCAACATTAAATTTTCAATTTTATTATTTTTGTATTTTGGTTTTATAATAATTTATATTTTCATTATTTTAACTACAGTATAATTATTATTATAAAAGGGATCTTCGTCTTGGAAAGTACCATGACTACAAAAATTGCCTTTTTCACAGCTTTATATATTATCCAATACTTAAAATATGACTTGTAAAACTTTTTAAATACTATATTTTATAAATATATTTACTTAAAATTTTACAAATAAAAAAAGTATCTATGAAATTTCAAAATTAATAAATAATTAAAATTATTTTATATTGAGACGAGTGTTTAGGAGGCGTCACGTGTTCGGACGTCGACTCTGCTGTTGGTGTCGGTAATAGCGCGAGCGGTATCGGAGCGATTCGATTATTACGGATGTGTTGTTAGTTAGTTGTAATGATAATTAGTTGTAATTCGATTGGATTAGCATTATTTGTACAATGCTTGCGAGACCAGTTGTCTTGTGTTGACGAAATGATGTATCGATACTAGTGATCGGTTTTCGTCTAATAGGCTATCAATTTACCGACGAAGTAATAATCAGTGATCGACTGATTAAAGATGAGTTGCGCGTGTGAGTAGTCATACAATTAGATGTGATGTTAACCTATTATTAATTATTCGTAAAATAGACAAGTCTTGTGTTTAGTTGAGTTGTGAATTGATAGGGTCCAAGTTGTATATCTGGTGCAAAGGAATGGTGCGACTGGCGATGAGTTGTGTTTTTTTCGGAAAGGTTACATCGATGATGTGTTGTATTGTGCGAGTGATTAGTTAGCGCTCAATAGACTATCAGATTGGCAATGAAGAGATAATCAGTGGTCGACTGATTAGAGATGAGTTGCGCGCGCCAGTAGTCGTTCGATTGAACACAAAGTTAATTAAATAACAATTTAATTAATAATCACTTAAATAGGAATCATTACAACTGACGCAACTGTTAGTCGTGAATACAAATATAAATTATATTGGGTGTCGAGTCTGGGCTTTGACATACTATAATTAAAATACATTTGAAACTTACTGTATATGCTGAATATGCTAATGTCGAATATGCTAATTAGTTGTTAAAATTTAAATATTCGTCACCAAAAACATATTAAAAATAATAATGTATATTTTATGAGGAATTGTTTATCTATATATCAAATAAAATAATGTAAGCTGTAATATGTGAATCATTTATTTCTTAAAATTTAAGTATAAAAATTATAAAATATAAAATTTTTAATTTTTAATAATACGTTTGCAAATAGTTTTACAAATTTTAATATTACAACTATTATCAGAACATTGTAATACAAATAGGCGTTCGGCAAATTATTGAAATAATTTTTTATAAATATAAACTGTATAAAAATTTTGAGAATAAATTATATAACTTTTCCAATACTACAAATTTAGTTGTGGTTAAAATGTTGACAAAAATTTTAAAAAGGTTATTTTACCAGGGATTGAAAAGGTAGGCCGATCCAGGGGGTTCAAAAAAGAAATTTTTCTTAAAATTTTGGCAAATACTTTGGAGTTATCAGTGAATGGATTTTTCCAAAAACGCACAAAACACTATTTATAATAAAAGTTTATTTAATTTTAGCTGGATTTAAATTAAATTTAGATAATTTGGCACTAATTTAAAGAAAACATTCTAATTTTGATAAAACAATTGAAAAATAAGCCGAAGCCAAAGGCAGCAAGCAAAAAAGCTGTAAAGCACCCATGTCCGAAATTTAAAATGTTTTGCCGAACGCGTTTAATTTATCTTCGTCATATTTTTAAAATATTTTAAAAAGCAATATTGTTATATTATTATTTACTTTTGAGGCGATGCTCGACTTAATCTAAATTTATGTTTGCTTATAATTACGCTCAAACTTCCCAAGACTGAGGTCTTCGGGACCAAACATTTTGTTCACTCATGAGAGGGTTTCACTTATAAGAAGTTTATAATAAAAAATTTTTTAAAATCAATTTAAAGCTTATTAGTCTTATTATACGCTCAGTTGTATATTTTATTAAATTTCTACATTTAAAAATCAAAGCGTTGTTTTTGTCTTGGTCATCTGATCAATTAATATCAATTCGCATACATTGTGTGTTTATTTTTTGTCGTTATGCAGATTACAAGAAACATTGTTATATAGTGGCCCACGGGCTACTTTCTACCATGCCTATGCTAGAGCATTTATTGCTACAGTTAAAAGATACTATTTTATAATGTTATTATAAACATCATTGATCCTTTTGAAAACACTAAAAACTGATTATTTAAGCATTATTGTAAAATCCTTACTTTGTCTTTCTCAAATTTATTAGTTGTTCATTTCCAATTTAAGAGAAAATTTATGTAAAATTTATTTAATCTTTATAACTTATTTATATTTTATTTCAACTTACAATTTCTATATTCTAAAACTCCATAACTCATTTAAAAGTGTAACAACTTGTATGAATAGAATTAATCTAGCTTAAAAATTACATATTAAATGTCCATTAAATTTGGCCCGAGAATGGCCCGGCATTCAACTCAGATTATACGTATTAATTATTGATAAATACAAATAGTATTATTAGTGATTAATGTTTTACAAAAATAATCATTAATTAACTCTAATTTTCACTAATTTTTAAAAAATGCTTTTGTTTTTTAATATTTAAAAACATATCGTAATTAATAATTTATTTATTTGTTTATTATTTCTTATTTAAAGCTAAATAATAACATATTTTTGAAATTAGTTTTCAAATAATTGATAAAAATTGTTTTACAGTTTTAGACTATAATATATTATTATAATAAGTACTGTAATACTTTTAATTGAGAGGTTCTGTCAATACTATACGGCCCGTATAGACTGACCAAAACTCCTTTTTTAGAAAGGAGAATCCTCTTTTCAAGTGGTATCTCCTCTATTTTTCAAAAAACTCCTTTATTTCTTTTTTCACTTTTTTTAAAGATATTATTTAATAAATTAAAAATAATTGATTTTTGATTTAATAACTGTATATTTTTATTATTAATAATGTATTTTATTACCATTTTATACAGTTTTATAGAATTTTATTCTCATTTTTAATAAAATTTTAAGCAAATGACTATAAAATGTAAACTTAAATAAAAACGCATTAATGTTATTGTTTTGTAAATAAGTAAAGAGATTAAAAATAATAAAAGAAACGGTCTGTAAAAAACGATTAAATATTTTCTTGTTATTAATAAAAGATTGACCTCTTGTTATAAATAAAGAAACGCAATCTTTTCTCGTTATTATAACATAGATATTGAATTTTTCTCTCTTTAAAGAAATTTAAATTTTCCGCTTTTATAATAAGGGTTCAAATCTAAAGTTTTTTCTTCCGCTATTATTAAAAAAAAAGGAGCAGCCGCAAGGGGAGACAACATGGTCATACTATATTTACATTGTTCAAAAATGTATTTAGAATAAAAATCAAATCAAATCTAAAAAATCTTTGAAAAAATACAATTTTCTTAATAAATAATTTTATTTTACAGAATAAAAATTTCTCCTTTATTTTTCCTTTTATAGAAATTAAATACTCCTTTTTTCTCCTCTTTTTTGATCAAAAATTTCACAAAACTTCTTTTTTTGCATTTTTCCATTTGGTCACTCTAGCCGTAGTACGTATTTGTATAATCTTACATTGTTAGTCTAATACATATTTCATGAATCATGATTAATAAAGTGAACTATGGGTTTAGAACTGTCATCACTCATCAGTTCTGTCCTTCTCTGCAAATTATGCCTCAATTCTGAGACCAACTCTAATAGAAGGCAATGTAAATGATAGCCCAGTTTTATCCCTATTGTCACTAATTGTGCCTGCTTCATTTCTACCTAATTGTCTACTCCTGGACCAGTTTGCCTTTCTTTGCATTTGTCACAAAAGTTAGTTCATGTCCTAAACATTAATGTGATTCAACTCAATTTTCCGAATCCACATAAATGATGATTTGCTCACAATCTTTGTTTAGCATTATTTCAAGATTTTATTGCTTTTCTTTAAATATTTGATTTATTTTAAAAGTTAATTTGAATTAAGAACATAACCTTGCTTAAAGGTAATGTTGAAAAATAAATCAAATATTTGAAGAAATGCAATAAAATCTTGAAATAATGCTAAACAAAGATCGTGAGCATATTATCATTTATGTGGATTCGGGAAAATTCTCTCTTCTCTTTCTAACCGCAATTTACCCCCGAATAAAACATTATTGGCGATTAGTTGAATTTTATCAAATATATTGCAAACTAATTGCTACAAAATTGATAAAATTTATTAAACGCTTAACACAGCTTAAATTGGAAATTTTTAACTATTAATCTACACAAGCAATAAATTAATTATTTCAATAAAACTTATAGAAACCGATTGACTATAATTTCCAATCAATTCCAACAGACTAAACTTTTTCATATTCAGAGCAATAAACTTTACATTCAAGTGCACTCGGTTTTTTAAAAAAAGTAGCCCAAAAAATATTCTGTATTTTAAAACAATTTATCTGCAAAATAGACAGATATATATGAAATAAAGTTAAATATAAAACTTAATTTTTTATGCATATGAAAATGATAAAGTCGAAAATGTTAAAGTCGAAAATATTAAACTCGAAAATATTAAAATCAAAAATGTTAAAGTCGAATATATTAAAATTGAAAATATACAGCCGTCGCCAAATCTAACTTCATAGGTTATATACAATTTACTCAAATGTGCTTGCTCATATTTAAATTAAAAATTTTTTGCAACTATGGAATTTTTGAAAAAACTTACCATAATAGTAATTTTTAAAAATTTTTATTTAAACTTTAGTAACACGATAAAATTTGCTTAGAAAAATATACCTGGGTTACCTAAAATTCAAAATATACATTTTGTTAATATTAAAATTTAATTAGACACGTGTATTTTTAATCAGTACTAAAACTTAAAAAATGTAATTTTGTTACGCTTACAAGTTGAACATTTCTGGCTATTTTAAAACAAATAAATTATTATAATTTTTATTTTTTAAAATTAATATTAGTTATAATTTTAAAATTTTGAATATTTATTACCAGGAACAAATTAAAAATAAAAATGATATTTCCTATTAAAAATATTTACCCTAAATATAGCTCACAATTTGTATTGTGATTAATATTAATATAATCTGTCATAGAAAATATCATTTTTATTTTTAATATGTTCCTGGTAATAAGCATTCAAATTTTCAAAATTATAACTAACATTAATTTTTAAAATTTAAAATTATAATAATTTATTTGTTTTAAAATAGCCAGAGATTTTTAACTTGTAAGCGTAACAAAATTACATTTTTTAGGTTTTAGTACTGTTTAAAATTGTTCCAGGTCATAATTTTTAAAATAAAAAATACACGTATCTAATTAAATTTTGACATTAACAAAATGTGTATTTTGAATTTTTGGTAACCCAGGTAGATTTTTCTGAGCAAATTTTGTCGTGTTACGAAAGTTTAAATAAAAACTTTTAAAAATTACTATTATGGTAAGTTCTTTCAAAAATTCCATAGTTGCAAAAATTTTTTAATTCAAATATGAGCAAGCACATTTGAGTAAATTGTAAATAACCTATGAAGTTAGATTTGGCGACGGCTGTATATCAAGTAATAAGACACATTACTATGTATCATTAATTGACATTATTAAATATATATATAATTTAACTTTAGCGCTAATAGAACGATATATCGATATAAGTTTACTTCAAAATTACTCCTCAAAGGGGCAGTTATGCGGATTTAAATCTTACACTTATTAATTACACTTATTATTAATATACCTGTCTATTTTGCAAATAAATTGTTTTCAAATACAGAATATTTTTTGGACTACTTTTAAAAAAAACCAACTGTACTGTACATCTAGCATGTGAATTTCAAATTTTAGTTGCTTAAATTTAGTTGCATCATATATGTTAGATTTTTAATCAGCTGGTTTTAACTTGAATTAACAAAAATTAAAAAAACCTAAAGTCTATTACAAATATTTATAATTTGTGGAAACGTTTTGATTCTAATTGTTTTGAACTAAGACAAACAACTAGTAAAGTTCAAAGATTAAACTCCAAATGGCCAAAATAAATTTCGCCAAATACAAGTCGTCAAATCCTTTTCGCCAAAATGCATTTCGCCAAAAGCCAATTTTATGAATTGGCCAAACAAATTTTTACATCGTTATTTATACACAAATATATAATTAAAATTAATTAAAAATAACTAGTAAAAAGTTTTTAATTTAAATATTTTAAAAATAATCAATTATAATTAGTAGGCCTAAGCAAAACTGAGTCGCGAGCCAGTATATAACAACGTTCTTTGCAATCTTGCAAGTTGCTTTTGACTACGTGTTAAAAAATTTTAACTTTGAAAATTTATTATATAATAAAGTTCTATACCTAGTTTAACTATTAATTGAGTTTTTAGCGTAATTTTAAATTTTTTCCAAAATTCTAAGAAATTTAAGTTTTTAGTTAAACTAAATCAAATTAATGCATTATTTTGAACTGAATGAAAATTTTATCACAAGTTTTCTAATAACCTCTTTGACTGTAATCTTATCAAAAGGATTTGATTTTAGAACATATAATATGTTTGGATTAACTTAGAGATACTTTTGGCAAAATGCATTATTTTTTGGTGAAATGGATTTTGACCATGTGGAGAGCAAGAAAATTCAAAAGCGTAGTTATTTGCTGTTTATTAATAAATACTGTACAAAACAAAACAATTATTTGCAAAACTCACAGCCTTTTACAGATATAATGTTTTTATATGTATCATTTATCTAAGACGCTTTAAAGGTCTATTAGAGGTCTATTTTATTGAACGTCTAATTTGCTATTTTTAAGTCAAATAATATCTATTTAAACAATTTGTTACATTTTTAGATGTGTTTTAGAAACTAACAAGTTATTAAGATAAAATTAAACTCAGTTTTAGTTTACTTTACTTTAATTACTTTTTGAACTTTTGTATTTTTATTGTTTTTATATTGAAATTAATTAAATTGAAACTTAAGTCAAATTTTAATTTAAAATATCATTTTATTATTATCAAAGTTTAATGTGTTTAGAGATCACAAATAAAAACTTTAATCATTAATCAAAATATTAATTTAAAATTTATAAATATAAATAAAGAGTAGAAATCTCTAGTTCATTCTCGATTAAATTGACTTCTAATTAGCTTTTTGGGGACGAAAACAAATGTCACTAAACACACAATATATGCGAATAAACATAAGTTAATCAGATAACCAAGACAAAAACAACAATTCTATTTTTTAACAGAATTTTTTTTAAAGCGACTCGGTGTATAATAAACAAGTAAAAAGCTAACTAATACTCTTAAACTTAACTAGTTGTTTGTATTTATTTATTTCTTTTATTTAAAACCAATTCCTCGTCTAATAATAATAGCATTTGTAAAAATTCATTATATAAAAACACGGTCTAGACCAAATCTTTAAACTGTCAATCACCAATGTCTTTAATACAGTACTGTGCTTGCGAGCTCATCAATTCCCACCTAAGCTGTACATGGTTATAATTTTATCAAGATATCTTAAGACAAATGTACATTGCAATTAAAAGGGAAAAATAGTTTTATGTTTTGAATGTATTGTTGACTATTATTAATGAATCCCCGAAACAATACAAAAGTTCTAATAAAATTCAAATTAGACTTTTGTCTTAAATTAATTAATTTTATATTGATTTAGTACTAGCGAGTAACTTTAAATTAGAGGTGCAAAAATCGGCTCACTACTTTAAGAATAACCAAGGAAGTGATAAATGTAAAACTTTTTGTTCAAATCCTAAAGGTGATCAGGTAGTGGACAAAAATTTACAAAATTATTGGATTTTACCATGTTAATGAAACAAATTTAAGCCAAGTTAACTGAATTTAAACTAAATTTAAAGAAAATTTAGCCATAATTCATTTTAAATTTAGCAATTATATACTAAAAATTTCCCAATGGTATTTTTACCTCCTTATTCCAAAATAAACAAGCCAGATTTTCAAAAACGGTGCTTTTAAACTAATCCCCTCCTTTCGCAACGTCTACTTTACCTTCACTTTAAATCATGATATCTGTTGTTACAGTAGTTGTCACAACTCGTGTTCGCCCGTCTGGTCATTCGTACTAATTCTAGAACAAAATCAACTAAATCTCTATCGAATCTTAATCTAATAACAAGTTTTTGAATTAACTTTTAATTCTAACTTTAATGCAAAATCAGAAGCAATTTGTGTTTAATGAATACAAAAATAAATAGCTTCTAAGATCTGATTTTACGTTTATTTTTCTTTACTATTCAATTAGGCTTTCACTTAATAAAACAAAAATAAATAATTGAAAAATATTATCACTGAATCGAATCCAATATTTTAGTTCCGATGTGAACGACTC
Source organism: Belba bartosi (assembly GCA_034693685.1). Classification (NCBI taxonomy): domain Eukaryota; kingdom Metazoa; phylum Arthropoda; class Arachnida; order Sarcoptiformes; family Damaeidae; genus Belba; species Belba bartosi. The sequence goes on from JAQFXP010000652.1 coordinate 9,651, forward strand.
CAATAGAAAAAGTGGTTTTAAAACAATTTAAATAAAGTGTTTAATTAAAAGTTTAGCGGAAAACCCAAAAACCAGAAAAATTTAATGTATTAAAAGCAATTCATTCTACTGTATAAGTTTTGTCACGAATTTGTTGTTCAAAATAATTAGTAATAAATCGATTAAAAATAGCATTAATATAATAAATCATTTAATTTTAATTTTATTAAATACACACTTCAATACACAATTGATTTGACATTTATATCGTTCGACAAATGATTTTAGCATTTCATACAATTCATTACAATTATAGCTAAGTTTAAATTATTATTTTAAAAAATTTGACTAAAATTTTGAAATCAAAATCTTATAAATTAGAAGTTCTTGTGGGCATTGAAGCGAAACTATTTAATGATTCTTTAATTTGTAAAATTTGATTACAATTATCGGGTTTTAGGCAGAAATAAGAAAAATCCGTTTCGATGTTATAGGCTTTGAATGCTATTTAAAAGTTTGAAATTAAAATTTATAAGTATTTTAAACTTTAGCTCTAAATAATTTTTTAAAAAAGATTTTCGAAAATTATGCAAAAAAAACTTATAATTATTAACGAAACAATTACTAATCTCAATTAAAACATAATTTTATTTTCTGAAATTTTTTGAATAAAACAAAATAAAAGTTTTTAATTAATTTCCGATAACAATCCATATTTTAAAATGTGCATTTTCAGTTTATAATTTTTCTAAATATTTCATAATTTGAAAATTAGTTGTCTCTCTCCTTCCGGAGTTCATAACAATTATTATTTATTAATCGTAAAAATATATAGTAATTCATAAAAATGTAAATATTAAATTTAACTTACAAGTTATGTTTTCAAAATGCAAGAATATTAGTCGGATTAAAAAAAATTAAACTAACTAGCAAGATAATTTTTGACTCAAAATTTAAATATAAGCTAATGAGTAAAATAATCGACATTTTTTAAATTAACAAATCTTAGCCAGCTTATTGAACATGTATGCGGTTTTAGTTAATATTTTTTCGATAAGTTAAAAATACTGTAAACTAACAAGTATATTTGCTAAATGTTTTAAAGTCACATACACAAATTTAATCAACATTTAATGGCAATGTTTAAAACTATAGAATCATATGTTTGGCTTCAATGCCCGCAAAAACAATTAGAAGTTTATAATACATTTAAAGCACCGAAAGCTTCAAAATTATATTTTAAATTCTTTTTTTCTTAATGGTATTACAAATTGATATTTGAGTTTCAAAATCATTCAAATCATAAGTTTTTCAAAAAGAGAATTATTTTTATATTTGAAAAACAAATAATTGAATTCATAAAATCGTACAGATATTGAATGTTTGCAACGAAACACTACTTTTAGCTAAAAGTTAGTTTAAGATAGAGTATAAAATTGAGTTAATATAAGACACAAATAATTTTTAGATAATTTTCTTAGTTTTGTATAATTTTAGAATAAAAATCAAAAAAATTACTGCAATTGTTAGTTAGGAATTGAATCGAGTTTTCAAAAAATGGTATAAATTATAGAAAAAAGAATTTTTTGGTAATTAATAGAAAATTGTGTAAATTTTTTTTGATCGTTAGAAAAGAGGAAAAAATTTTGAAAAATTGAGGCATTAGTGAAGCAGTTGAGGCAAAGTTAAGTACCATTTAATTGTTACACTCAATAGTCGGTCAAACTTCCTATTAATCGAATAAATATTTTGCTAAAAACAAATAATACTAAATATTTTCGAGAGAATTATCGCTCAAATGTCTGCTTTTTCAATGTTTCCAATCGTAATACGAGATAACATTGAATTTGTTATCAATTAATAATTACATAATTTGTTTTATAATATTTAATGAAAGCAAATGGTTTATAGACAATGAAAAATATTATTCTTTTTTATAACTCAATTCGGGTTTAAAATCTATCAAATAATACAATAATTGACAATTGAATAAATAATCACTTCATTCGAAATGGGGCTCAAAAACACGTCTTTTCAGAAGTATTACATTTTTTATTCGATAACCGGTAACCAAGAGATCATATTTCCGAAAGTGTTGTAATAACTTCCAAACATCAATCAAAAAATATCCTAATTTTCAATAACTTATTATAACCTAAACTTCTAGTTTTATCGAATAATTGGAAATCACATTAAAATTGATAAAATTATAAAAACATTTGTTTTACTGAAAAAATAATTTATGTTTCGGTTCCTGAATCCAAACTCTGTTCATAAAATGCAATTCAAAGTCCATTTATGGCACTTTCAACCTATAGTACCGTTTGTTTCGATGGCTATACCTGTTATTAAAAACATTTCAAATCAAAACTGAAAGCGCTTTTTGGCAAAACTGCTATTCATTTGAAACCCCATTTCGTGTCATTGTTTTAAAACTAAAAGTTTTTGTAAAATCAATACTTATTTCGTTAAAATATGTAGAATTGGCGTTAAAAACAAAGTTAAAATTTAGCACATCTTTTGGTAAATTATAATTTACTTGCAGTTCGTCTTAATTTATATATACCGTAATTAATCAATCGTTAATCCAATCGATCAATCAGTTTATCTTCGATTTAATTCCATTCTTATCGCTAAAAGAATTAATTAAAAAATCGAATATAATCTCTAAAAGCAATTAAATGAGTCATACAAACCGTCTATGATTTCGAGTTTCATTTTATTGAATTCCTTACGAATTTCAGTCATTATTTCAGTTTTGAATCTTTCGATATCCAAACTATCGATTCCATTCACTTTTATGGGTTCGCTGTCAAGAGATCCCGTTCTGAGTCTAAGTTTAAGTTTAAGTTTAAAATTATGTTTCGATACGACAAACAAATTGATTAAAACCTCTGAATATTAGTGTTATCGCTGTTGGCGTCCTTAGAGGGACTGTTGCTTCCGTTGGCGGGTTTTCCTGAATCCCAATGTTTTCTATTGTTGTGATCGTTAACCGAAGCACTTGTTCCGTCGTATTGATCAGAACTAGTGGTAGTCTGAGAGCCCTCCGCCTGAGCTCTTCTTCGCGCCAAAGTCTTTGCCATTTCGTCCATCAGATTGTTTGGTGCCGTTCGGGCACTGCCTTCGCTTGAAGTCGGTATCACTTCTTCTCTGGCGGCTGAAGACGAAGTTCTTTTGAGCTTTGCTGAGGCCAGAGCTGTGGCCAATGAGTTCATAACCCCAGAAGGGGGAGTACTTCCGTTCATACTGGCAGTACTGGGAATCGGGTTAGAAACCGAACGATTAACTGATGGCATCTGTGGAGCTGGTGGTGGACAGCCCATAGGTCCCGGCGGGGGCGGAGGTGGTGGTGGAGGCGGCGGTGCGCATGTGTTCTGCTGAGGAGGTTGTGGCGGCATTTGTTGAGTTTGTGGAGCCATCGGTACGTTATTAGTGGCCGAAGGGTTCCTATGATGTGTGCCATAAGTGGGTTGGCCTACGGGTTGCGGTATTTGCTGTGGAATCGATGTAATCGATGGCTGAATCGTTGGTTGAATCGATTGATTCATCTGCTGCTGAATGGGAGCACTCAGTATGTGGTTGTGGTTCACGACGTGATTCATGTGATTCATGTCTTGAATCATCTGCTGTTGTTTCCAATCGGATATGTCGTTCACCTGATTCTGACTCCACTGCTGACCGCCGACGCCTTCGCCAATCCCGTAGTCCTCGGGAGTGCCGATGTGTCCATAGAGTGGTTGTTGTGTAGAAGTGATGGCCATTTTGGAAGCGATCATATTATTAGTGATGTTTTGGTTCAAGACATCCAAAACCTTAATCATTGTCATCGCGAAAGCGTCGGCTTCTTCTTTGGAGCTGAAGTTGAGGCCATAGACCTGTCGGTTGTCTCTCCATTGATGGAATGTCGGCGTCGCCTGATTGTACTTCAGGCCCTTCAGTATAGCGCAGTTGATCACTACCTAAGGTAAGACACAAGAAGCAAGGTAAGAGGCAATCAATGGTGAGTCGGTAAGAGTGGCAATGGGAGTAAATCAAGAGTGGGAATGGTCTCATACTTCGTGGTCCTGTAGTTTGCGTCCGACCACTCGGAATGTGTTGTTCTGCATGTGTTGGTAAATATGGACTCTGGAGAGACCACTGGACGAACCACTCGGCAGCCACTTCTTCGAGTTGTCGTCGTAGAGCATGACTGACGCTCTCGCAGACGATATCGATGACTCACAACTGAAGAGTTGATATAATCGGTGATTCGAATCAATTGATAAATATTAGAAAACAATTAAATTAGAGATACTTTAAGTGTTAGTCTGAATGTCATTCACAGCTGTCTTTACCTCATATTTGGATTCGTTATAGAAATCAATTTCAATGCTTTTCGTCGTTTACCTCAAAAATCAGATTTTCTTTAGAAAATTGATTTAATTTACAAATAATATCACAATTAATGGTTAATCCAATGCATAGAAATTATAAATTAAACTAATTATACAAATAATTTGAAACATTTGAGCGAATCTTTGGTTTGTATTTCAACTTAGAATTGAATAATAATTATATTTAAAACTCAATTCAAATATTAGTCGAAATATGAGATATTTGTGTCAATAATATTGAATTGAGTTTAGGTTTTAAATGAAAGCAAAACTGTTTTGTTGTGTTTGAGCCATAGCCTCAACTCAATTAAGTAATATCTAACACAATATATGCCAAAACTATACACAACTCTACGATAAACACTCACTCAGTTGGTATGGCTCCACACAAGTAATTTAAAAATATCTAATCGCTTAATGTTAATAAATTATATTGATAAAATATTAAATCAAATCAAATAAATTATAATTATATTTACATTTACTAACATTATTTTTAATTTATTAAATTTTACTTAAAAAATTACTAAGAAAATTTTTAAAGATTTTTAGAATGCACACACAATATTTATAAAATAAATAACAATTAATAATCTAGTTATCTAGCAAAATAAATTTAATTGTCAGCACCAAAAATTTAATAGTAATCTAAAATATCAAGTATTTATAGATTTAGTAAATTATTTAAGCAAACATGAAATAATATTTTAGATTAATAATTTTGATTTTTATTTATTAGTTTTAAATAACAACACACAACACAGCTTTAAATAATATCTTACAATTTATCTATTTTGGAAATAAAAATCTAAAAATCAGATAATTAAAAAAAATGTTAAAATTAGATGTTTTGGAAGTAGATCAAGTGAAACTAAACCACTCAGAACTGAACGGACGGGCCTATGAGTTGAGCTCAACCTTCAGTCCTCACAACACAACCAACACAAGCGATACAATACATACTCTTTAATACTCCCGTTTCACAACTCTCTCGTATTGTAGATCTATCTCTCAATTGAGCTTTTGTTGGAAAAACCAATTCTTTATTTCAAATCTCACCATCACTTTCAGGGACTTTTCACAAATTGTTTTAAATTAATTTTTTGCTCAAACTTTTGATAAGTTTTCGTTGTTTTAAAAACTTTTATCTATTTAATCCTTAAATTTGAATAAATAGTTTTAATTAAACTAAATATTTAAGATTTAATTTGATATAAACACAAAATTAATTTCACAGTTCATGAGTTAAGTAGACAATTACTTATATGAATTGTTATAATTTGTCAAATTTTTGCACAAATGTCGCTTAAGTTGCATTGAAAACATTATTTCGAGAATAAAACTGGTTTAAATGTTTTGTGGAAATTAAGTACCGAATTATAAGTTCATGTTTGCGCCACAAAATTCAATTAAACTAAACTTCTAATTCTTTAAGCATTTCTAGACTTTTCAGTTGAAGTTCAGTTTAATTTTGGTTTTGGTTTGTTATAAAGTTATAGTATTTAGAGTAGAACTGATATTTGAAGGCAAACTCTGAGTATTTATAGATTAAGATGATAAAGCAACAAAATTAGAGAAAACCAAATAGAAACCAGCATTTGAGGCATTTCATACATATATTGCCAAACGATGTTTGTCTCAAACCTTAAACAATCTTCAATACAACTCATCGCCTAATAATGATATGCTTAAGGTTTAAGTCAACCAAAAATAGTTTCAATGCTTTTATGTCTATATTTCGACTCTTTTACTCCAATTTTATTTGTTTTACTAATTTATTTGTAAATTATTAATAATTTTAGTAAAATAAAACATAACTTTCCATTTCCTCTGTGCTGTCAATCTTTAATCAGGTTTTTATAAATTTGCAAAATATTTGTTCGATTTAGTGACACAGAGTTCCAGTTCCGACAGTTCTATATAAATCGGAAGTTTAATCAAACATTTTCTGTTTCGAAAAAATTGTTGTTTACTCTACCGCTACTAAAGAGTAGAGACTGGATTTCTATATTTTAACTTGCACATTATATATTTACAGGTATATCACGCTAGTAATAAATCTTTTTTTAACTGGTTTATATGTATTTTAACAAAATTAAAAATTCTCAAAAGTTACAAGGAAGTCTTAAGGTCAAAATGTTGTCTAACTTTAATTTATTTTTTGCAAATATCTTCAATTTTAATCCAGAAAATAAATGCTCATATTATGTCTAGCAGTACATACGCTAAAAGCAGCCTGCAAATTTTAAGTTGTTATTGATAAAAAGTATTTATACTGTAATATAATTGACCCGATTTTAGTCTCTACGACAAAGTAGGAACTGTCAGAACTTTATACAATAAGCACTTTCCGATATATTTCAAAGAATCAATAGAAAGATCGATATTTTTGCATCTAATTGAGTGGCGAATTGTTTTAATCTATTTATGAGTCAACGTAATCAACATAAGTGAACAATAAGTTATGTTTTTGGACCATAAGTTTGTGTTTTAAGGTGTTTACAAAAAGTATTCTGTTTTTTCATTTGTTTTCCTTAGATATAAAAATAAAATAAAATAATTATCAGTCGTAAGAATCAGATTATTATAAAGAATTGTCACTCAATTCAGAATAAATCATAAAACAGTAATGAAGTTAATAAAAGAAAAACTATTGCATTGTTAGTCAGAATATTGATTATTGAAAACCTATTGAAAAACTGATAATTTATTGCTAGAATGGGTAGCGAAACCATTAGTCTAAACAAGCAAAAACAACAATGCTTTGGGTGAAGTTCTGACTCATTTTGATAATAGGATTCCGACGTTATTACAAGTTATAACATTATAACATAATAGTGGATAAATGGTTTATTTAAAAAATAAAAACCTAAACCTAAACCCGGTTTCTATACGGGAAGTAAGTTTTGGAGTTCCGACGATACGATTCTCTGTTTAATATATATAGAGAAAACTTGTGACTAAAGACGCAAACATTATGTTAATCAATGTATGCAAGACATAGGCAAATGAGTTAAACATCTTAAACAAACAGATAATTAAGAATATTTGTTAGCATTAATTAATACAATAAACACAAGTTTTGGAAGTTTTGCAGCTTTTCTAATGTTTACGAAAATCTCTACAAATCTGTACAATAATAATAAGCAGAGAATCGGCACTTGTTTTCACTTTCGCCTTATTCTACGTCAGAGAGAGTGCGTATTTCAGTTAAAATGAATGGTTTAGTGAACTTAAAATCACTAAAAATAATGGTTTAAACAAAGAATCGAATTATGTATTAATTTTGTCAAAACATAGTTGTCATCGAATACAAGCAATTAAGACAATTAAGATAATTAAGTCATTTAAAGTGAGAGGAGACGACCCGAACGTGTCATCACTTAATGACTTTCAAATAATTGTTTATTTGATTGATTTGAATATATTTTTGTCTTCAATACTAAACAGTTTTCGATACTATTTATAGCGAAACAAACCAAACAAACGAAACAAAATGGAAATAATGAGTAGAGAAGAGATGGCGAGAGAGAGGAGAGCTCTTCCCGGCGGACGGATCGGACACATCTGTGCCTCCGATAAGGGCTTTATGTTTGTGTTCGGCGGATATAATGGATATAATGTGAGACTAACTCTGCTTTCATTCGATACTAACTTATGTTTTGTTGTATTTAATGTTTATTTTATTAAACTATTAACAAAATAAACAATTAATTTAAGCAATTAATTAACAAATTATATGATTTGTTATTTTATTGACAAAATGAATGAATAAATGAATGAATGAATCGGTTTGTATAGTAGAATGGGATGAAAGGGTCAGTGACTCTAACCAAACAATTACTCAATTGGCTTAACATTACTACTGATGAATAAAATTGAGTTTCCTTTCAATTATTTAATTACTAACAATAAAAATGATTTAAATGTCAAGTTTTGACACTTTTATCTCAAATAGGATGAAATGCAAACCAAATATTTGTCTTCAGAGGAACTATGGATTTATGACTTTCTCATTGAGAAATGGTTTGTAGAAGTGGTTGGCATTAGAATCGCATAATTGAGTTAACCATTACTATCGCAATCATAAGGTTTATGAAGAGGTGTAGCGCAGAGAGCGAGCCGTCAGACATACCGACCGGCACTTCGGGCGCCTGTAGTTCAATAATAAACGGCTTTCTCTATATGTTCGGCGGGTATAGCGAAGACGGAAACTCTAATCATATATATAGACTTGATTTGAACTCTTTGAAATGGAAACAACTTAAGCCGAGAGGGAAAAGCCCCGTTGCCTGTGATAAGAGTGGTAGGTCTGCACAGGAATGCCTTTATTTGACGATAGATTTGTTTTTAATTATTTAAGAGTATATACCGTACATAGAAATGTGAAAACTATTGCAATATCGGGTTGAGTTGAAGCCAAGAGTAACCAAAGATTAGCTTAAAATAGAATTATATTAATTATTTCAGAACTCTATTGAATGACATACAGACATACAGTAGTGATTGATCTGAAATAAATAACAACATAATAACCAATTTATATATAATTATCGGATATTAAGACTAAGCTATTGTCAATTCGACAGTTTGTTGGGAACATAACAACAAACTCTATATATTTGCCGGTTATGGATGCGTTCCAACCGTAGACGTGACGGACAGAAACTATCAGTTCGTTTTCGACCCCAAATCTCATTGGGTATAGCAGTGACTCATAAATCAATTTACATATAATTACAATTGATTTTCAATAGCATTACCAAAGGGGTTGGAATAATCAATTAGTTTGTTATGACATCGAATTAAACCAATGGCATTGGCCGACAGTCAAAGGCAATGCACCCATACCTCGTGCAGCACATGCGGCCGCAAAAGTCGGGAATAGAGTATTCATTTTCGGCGGTCGACACAAGGAGTTGAGAATGAATGACATCTTCTTTATTGATCTGAAGCACATGTATTGGAAGGAAGTGCTCTCTGAAGACAAATACCAAAATACGGTTATACCGATCGGCAGGTCTTGGCATACATTCACTACACTCTCCAATCGACAGATAGTACTGTTCGGAGGCTTCACTCAAGACAACAAACCTCTCAACGACTGCTGGATCTTCGACATTAAGAGGTTGACGTGGGTTACGGTTGACCTGCCCTTTGATAAGCCCCGACTCTGGCATTCGGCTACTTTATCGCCTTTTTTCGAGAGTTAGTACTTTATTCTAAAGTTTATTATATTTAAATTAAATCAATTATTTTGATTGAATTGACCGTTAGTTGTGGTGTTCGGCGGCGCCACTCAAAACATCCTTAATCTCAACAATCTTCGAAATGTCAAAGACGTATGTTTTGCTAAATTTGTAATTTTGTTAAATGTTTTGATTTATAAGACTATTAAAGCTGTGATTTGCACTACAGCTCTATTCTGGTGAAATCCTAACACTCCGTTTTGGACCTAAATCTCTGTTCCGATTGTGTTTGGATTCAACGGTTTCTAACTCTGATTTATTGCAAAACAATTGGTTTTATTTACCGCTTAATATCAAAAGGCTTTTGGATTTGAGAAAACGCACTCTTCTCACAAATTCTGCCGGTTCTTAACCCAAGAATATATTATTGCGTTTGCGTTGAAAAAAAGGTTTTATAAATGTTTTCTATGCTTTCATATGTTTTGCATAATTTTTGCTTATAATAAGTCAATACATTTGCCACTAAATTATTTAACCGCTATTTCTCAAATCAAAATATAATTTATTTAATTGTGATATTTGGCGGCAAATCATGAAAATGCTTTGATTTTTACAAAATATTTAATAAATTATATCTTTTTGTGAACAAAATTCTAACCAATAATTAAAAAGTGAAATAAATTTTGATAATTTCTGATTAAACAAACTGTATTCGTCTAATGGGAGAAAATCTGAGCCAACTTTTTCTGTTTCTTTTTGATTAACATTGAATTAATTTCTTTCTTTTTCTTCACTTTTGGTTTCAATTTTTTAGCCAAAATTCCCTCAAATTCTGGCTTTGAATCACATTTTTTGACTCTCTTTTTAGGTCTATCTTCGGATTCGTTAACTTCGGAAATATTTTTCTTTTCTTTATTCCTAAGCCTTTGGTTTGAATTTTGTTGGTTTTTCGACTCTGTCTTAGCTCTGGTGACTCTCAGATCCCTTCCCTTCAGTTTCTGTTCGTTCTTCTCGAGCGCCAAAACAACGCTATCTTTCGATTTGAATGATATGAAACCGAATCCCTTTCCGACCCCAGTCTTCGAATCCCTAACCACTCGAACTGCTTCTATGTCTCCGCAGTCTTTGAAGAAGTCATATAAATCGTCTTCTTTTACAACAAATGGAAGATTACCGACAAATATAGAGCGCAACTGGTCGTGAGCCCCGGTATTGCCTGCTCTGTCCACCCGAATGCGATGGCCGCCCAATAGAGTGCCGTTCCTGTCATCAGATTCACGGCTATATTAATGACAACTTCTCTTTAACGACAATTATATTCTTACAGTTCGACGGCTTTCAAGACATCGTTTTTGGATTTGTAGACAATATATGCGTTGATATTGTCTTTCCTCGAATGCAAACTCTTTCTGTTTAGCAAATAATTCAATTATTTCTATAAATTAACCGAAAGTCAGACTCACGTAATGACCGCAACTTTTTTAGTCATATTCTCCTTTTGAGGTACGGCTCCTCTCAAACGAAGACTTTTTATTTCTCCAAACTTTTTGAAAATTTTCTTCAAAGCCTTTTAATCAAAACTCAATTATAAATCAGTAATTCGTATAAAAACATTCAATAAATTAATGAATTATTAAATAAATAAAATATTTATGAAATATCGGCGCAAATACTTGAATTAAAACTTTATTTTAAATATGAGAATCTGATTATAAGAACTCACTTTAATTGTGATATTTTTGGGTAAATTTCCGACAAAAACAGTTCTTTCGATCTTCTCTTTTGAGTCAATTTTCTTCAATTTCTTCACATTTTTCTTCCCAACAGTTAATTGTTTTTCGTTTTCATCGATCGACTGTTTGTCTTCTTCTTCTTCTCCATCTTCATCGTCGACCACAATCTTCTCGATTTTAATCACTTTATTCTTGTTTTCATCGATTATTTTATCAAATTTTTTGGTTAATTTTGTTTTCTTTTTACTTTTCTTCACTTCATTGCTATTATCGTTAATAATGTTCGCAATGTCTCCACATTTGAACGTTTGCGCCATTTCTTAAACGCAACTAATGTCCAAATTTGTATTAATTCAAATCAATTCAATTATTAATATTTTCAATCAATTTCTTAGACTTAATCAAAATATTAAATATTGTTTAACAAAAACATCTAAAAATGCGAATCAACTGAAAGGAGTGGAGAACACAAAACACGTGCTTTTGCTATGTTTTTCAGTCCATTTAAACACTACGTCTATATATTTTAGATTTAATAATTAACTAAGGGCATTTATAAAATTATCAATAATAATCCTTAATATGATACTTTTTTACATCTATTAAATAATTTAATCTTTGAGTAATTATGTGTAAAGTATTTTTGATAATATATATATAAATAAATTGTAAATAAATATATTTTGCTTAAGAAATCAGTGCAAAGATAAAAGAGAACCGATTGAAGGGGCAGTTAAGCTATCATTTAAAATGAAAGAAAATTTTTAGATTTTTAATAAATATTATTATCATTTGGGCCAATCAGCACAAATAATTTTATATATACTTAAATGGTATTAAATTTATTTGACCCCAAATTATACAATTAATGTGACATTTAATGACCCAAAAACTTAATATTACGATAGAATGAAAAAAGACAAATCAATATTGTTGTGGAAACATAATCTAACAACTAATCAATCAGTTGACTGCCTAATAAAGATAAGCGCAATTTTATGTTGTAAGGTCTGTAGGTTGAACTGAATCAGCAATATTACAATACTTTGATTATAACTAATCGATATACTTCCTTCACGCAAATATTTCTAAATTCTTTAATTAAAAATATATATATACCGGGAAATTTTATAAATTACTTGATTATATAAATATATTACCATTAGAATTCAAGATAAATATTAATACAAATTTAAGGATCATAATATTTTTAATTTTGCCAAGAAAAAAAATTAAAAATATAAGAATAAAATAGGAGAATAAATAGGAGAATGGGAACTGTTAAACGCAAACATAAACAGTTTGTAGTTCGCGTTACTTATGTTCTTTTGAAAGCACTTACTGTATAACTGCAGACAACTTAAAGATCACATAATAATTCACATTTCAGTGTAAATATTGTGTAATCTATTGATATACCTGTGCTTTGAGGGAAATGATTGTCTAATTAATTAAGTCTAAAACAGCATAACTGTACTCATTATTAGCTACTTTACGCTAATTTATTGATTTATATAATTAGACTTTACTTTTAAATTAATATAAATCTAAATTAAAATTAATTAATTTTTATATTTAGTTAAAATTTTTTATGTTTTTATAAATTTTTGTTAAGTTTACTTTTTGTAGTATTTGAGTCATTATTTGTGCAATAATTGAATTAAAAAGTGTTTTAACTTATTATTTGATTGAATATCAAATTAAACTTTAAATGAATGAAATGTCGAATAAAGAGTTGAAATCTTTGATTGGATTCGATTCGAATCTGATGAACGTCTTCTGGTTTTATGTGCAACGACTTCGAGATCCAGTTCTGGTCTCGAAGTTTCAAAACTACTTCGGGGTTCGTGTCATCAGTTGTGATAACTTTGAATCAAAACAATTTGAAACGATTTTGAAGACCAAAACATCGAATCATTTGAACGGAATTTGCGAAAAGTTTTCGCAAAATAGTCACCAATTAAGTGAAGATCAGATAAATGGTTACAAAAAACTAAAGACACAAAACCATAATTCGGAAACAGTTGGTCACCGAAGAGATATAAGTGAAAGCAGTTCTTTGTGCAGCTCTGGTGTCGATAACACTTCGGAAGACGAGTTGAGTCAGTGTTCGCAAACAATCGATTATGTGATAGAAAGCCGTTTTTGGTATTATTTGTTTAGTTTCGGCGCAAGTCTTGGTTACGAACTATTTTACGCCTCTTTTTTCCCAATTTGGTTCTGGAATATCGATAGCGCTGTCGGAAGACGTCTTGTATTGGTTTGGGTTATAGTCATGTATTTCGGTCAGGCCTTGAAGGACGTGATTCAGTGGCCGCGACCTATGTCTCCACCCGTTGTTGTTCTCGAACCCGAATACGCCAATGAGTATGGAATGCCGTGAGTTGTCCACTACTCCACTACTGGTGCCAACTGACTAACCACTAAATGATGTATTTGTTTGACTTGTTTGACAGTTCCACTCATGCAATGGTCGGATTCGCACTTCCATTCTCTTTGTTATACTTCACATTCAATCGATACGAAGTAATACAAATTAATTGAACTTATTTTGAAAACTTAGATCAGATATTCACACTTTTGTGAAATAGTTTTCAAAATTTTTTTTTGGTTTAAAATTCTCGATTTAATTCTTTTTTATATCAAAATATCAAACAATTCTTATTATCAAAAGTTGCAAACAATGTATTAAGAGTTCAAAAGTGTTGGTTATTAAACATACAAGAACAAGTTATTTGCAGTGCTCACAAACAGACATGCGGGCCATTGCAGATAAATACAGTATTTGTTGTTTTGTATTTGTTAATGAGCACTTTTAAACTCTTAATATATTTGCATTATTGCTTATGATTAGGGATAAACAGCGGTGTCTTAGTGCCTTGGTGCATTTTTGAATTGTAGTACTGTATATGGCGATTATGCATTAAAATTATTATTACCGTTATCTCTTTCATAAAGTTGCATGCAATAATATATTAGTTTAACAGAATGGCTGCAATTATATTCGAATAGAGTTGCGCCTGTTTTTCAGATATAAGTTGAACTTTTATTCAATACGGTATATAAAAAACTGAAAAATTTGATTTAAGTCATTTTCTGTTTGCTTAAATCAACTAAAACAAAAACAAAAGTAATTTCAAAACAATGTCTCAATCACTGCAATCGGAGCAATAAATTATAAACGATTTAACCGAAGTTTTGATATAATAGAGGCTCAGTTCGACTCAAGATATACTCGAAGAGCCAATGAGTGAAAGCGATTCAAATGATAATTGATTTCTATATATTGTTTAATTATTTAATAAATAAATAAATTTTCGAATTTGATGCAACTATATGTGAATTTGACAGAAGGGATGCAACTCTATTCGGATAAAGTTGCGGTATATTTTCAACATACTAAACTATGTTAAATTCACATATTATTGCAACTTTATGAGAGATAACGGTACTTATTATTCTTTTTCAAAATTTTAAAAAATATAATATAAGCTCTAAACTGAATAATATGACAATAATTTATTTATTAGTACTCTCTATGGATTGGAATCATAATCGCAATCTTCTGGTGTGTATTGGTTTGTGGAAGTCGTCTCTATTTGGGAATGCATTCAATTATTGTAAGTTTGAATTTGGAATTAGTTTTAATTATTTAATAGAATTTAATGTCAAATCTTAGGACTTAATCGCTGGCCTTGTTTTGACCGCATTTTTAATGATAATAATAATACCATTAGTGGACGCCATCGATCAATTCCATTTGACGAGTTGTTATTCGCCATTTATAACAATTCCTTTAATTGTATTCTTAGCTACAGTTTACCCCAAATCCGATCGTTGGTCTCCGGCCAGAGGAGACACATGTAAGTCGAGTCTCAATCCCAATCCCAATCACTTGTATTTTCTATATTAAAAAAGAGTTTAAATGTTTAGATATATTGCTATTTATATTGAATTCATTTTCAAATTTATATTCAATTCAATTCAATTCAATTTATTCTAATATCACATAATTGACTCAAAACAGGTATAATAATGGGTTCGGGCGCCGGTATTCTATTGGGTGCTTGGCTTAACTATCAGTTGGGAATAATGAAAGGACCGGCACTTCCACCTCCATTCCCGATTATGTGGCCGGGCTATGAAGTGATTGGTTTGTCTCTTCTTCGCCTCTCGATAGGCATCCTATGCATAGTCGCCGCCCGAGCTATCGGTAAACTGTTTGTGTTTACTCTCTTGTGTTATATCCGAAACCTCGATCCGAGAGATCCGAAAATCAAAATCCGGGCTTCGGTCGAGATTCCGAGTAAAGTCGTTACGTATATTCTGATGGGACTTACCATCACTTACTTGTCTCCAGTCGTCTTCAGATTCCTTAACATTGAAAGAGTGACAATGTTTACAGAGATTTGACTCTATTTCGACACTAATTGGTCTAATTGTTCAAATGTTTCAAATGAATTACGTAATACAAGTTCACAACCAATTCTTCACAATTACATCCAATACTACTGTAATATTAAAAATACTTTAAAATTCATTTAACACCAAATGTGCGCAAATTTTACCCAAAAATTATAAATTTATTTAATCAAATAGAACTAAACCAAAACGATTTTTAAATTTGCACTCAAATGTAACAATTAGTAAATTTAATTTTGATATCATTTATACCAAATTTAAATTTAAGAATTATTTTGTAAACTAACCAAAAGATGACTTATTATCAAATTATTATCAAATTATTATCAAACTTAGTTTAATTCTCACTTTTTATAATTGGTTTAAAAAACTTTTAATCAATTTATTTAATGTTTTTAATTTAAAAAAGACGGAAATTTAATTGAAGATTTAATAATGAAATTATTTTTATCCTAATTAAATTAAAATGTATTTATAGTTATATTAGTTATAAATAATTAATAAAAAAATAGTTAATTAATAAAATTAATTAAATAAGGAATGGTTTAAATAACGAAACATTCATTTTAAAAATATTACCCTAGATTAGAATCCTTAGGTTCTTCTATGAGCTTGCCACAAAACTAACCTTGAAAAGTTAGTAATTGTTTGACATCTTGTGGCCGTAAAAGTTTAAAAGATATTTTTGTTTGACATTCAACTCAAAGCTATTTACAGTAAATTGGATTAAAAAGAATTGAAAATTAAAAAAACTTATTTTTTGAAGAAAACTATTTTATTACAGCGCTTTTCAGTCGATTCTCGCGTCTCATCAAATGAGATTCGCGTCAAGCGGTTAGTCCGCAAATGAGACT
>JAQFXP010000653.1:0-26185 GCA_034693685.1 Belba bartosi
GAGAGAAAGAGAGAGGGAGAGAGAGAGAGAGAGAGAGAGAGGGCAGGAGAAAAAAATAAAATTTTAGTATAAATAAAACAAACAAAATATTTTCTAGTTAGAATAAAATTGCTAAAACTATAAATAGTTTTTATTATTTTATTTTATTTTTTCAATATATAAATGATTAAATAAACAATTTTTTTAAATTAAATAATTTATTTTATATTGTGTAGTTATATCAATATTTGTGGCTGTGTACGAGAAAAGCGAAGTCCACATAACTGCCCCTTTGAGGAGTAATTTTAAAGTTATTAGCGTTCAAGTTAAATTATATATAAAGTTATATTGATCAATTAATGCGACCAATTACTTATGCATCATTAATAGACAGCACTGAAAATATGTATAATTTAACTTGGGCGCTAATATAACGACTTTACTTTACAATTATTTTTCACAGATATAGTTATGCGGATATCATTTCACTGATACACAGACACATTTATCAAATAAAAATAATTAAATTTATTAATAAAATATGTAAAATAAGAAATAATTTATTTTATTAAAATATTAATATTTTATAAAATTTTTTATTCAAATAAAAATTTATAAATGTTTATATTATTTATGTTTTACAATTTTGCATAAACAAATATCCTTGATATATATTATTCTTTAATACATTTTGAAATATTCAGTAATTGATAAGAGTAATTAAGCAAATATTTCCATAATTTTAAAAATTAGTATTTAATTTTAAAAAGTTGAACCTCCACCTACGACGTGCTGGAAATTATTTGAATTATTAACTCAAATTAGAATATCTTTCATATTTGCTGCTAAATCAAGTTTAAATTCTGTTAATATAACTAAATTTACTTTAGATCTAGTAAATTTGAGTAAATAATATAAATATGATAATATTTTAGCATTAAAAAAACTTTTCTTCTTATGTTTTTTGGCCAATTTTTAAAACATTCCTTTCATAATTTCCCCAGGTCTTTTGCCAAAATTTTTTTTAAAAATCCCTTACCCCTCCAGTGCTTTATATATTAATAAAATTATTCAATGAAATTTTTTCCGTACTATGAAATGATCGAATGTATAAAAAGTTTAAAAAATTTAAATTATTTTGTCTTGATCGTTTTAAGCAAATCTTTTCAGAAAAATTTAACAATTAAAAAATGTTAAAAACTACATTTTGTTTATTGCAAAAAATAATTAAATACGTGTATTTTAGTTTTAAAAATTAGGACCTGGTACAAATTTGAATTGTTTTACAAACTTAAAAATGTAATGCTTGTTATGCTTATAAACAAACAAATTTTTATAATAATAAAGTTAACAATATTAAAGCTATTTATAATTTTAAAAATTTAAATATTATTTACCCAAAACATTTTAAAAATAAAATTAAATTATCTATTTAAAAATTCTTTTCTTACGGTAATATAAATTACATTATGCATTACAGATTATCATTTTTATTTTTAAAACGTTCTTGGTAATTATTTTATATTCTTTTACAACAAATTCAGTAATTAATATAAAAATAGACACATTAATAAAATATATTAGATAATCAGACAAATTATAAAAATTTATTAAAATTATTGGATTAAATTCAATATCATTAATTGTATTAAACTGTCCACATAAACATGTTAATTCATTTACATTGTCCGCATTTTTAATACTTTTATTTTTGTTTTTAAACCAATAACTCATTAAACCATTTGAAATAAGTTTGTCAATACTAAAATAAAACAAAAATTACATATTTAAAATAATTAATAAAAATTTACATTTACATTTTATTAATTGAATGTTTAATTGACTTGCTAAGTTCCTTCCTGTAATAAAAGACAAGCAAATAGTTTCCAAAAACTTCTTTTCCAATATGCCAACGCATATCTGGTTTTAATTTACAAATTTTTATTTTTTTAAAATCTTCAAAATCAACTGGCTCCATTAATGCCAATCTACCATTTATTAAATAATTTGCTATTTTTTTTAAAACTTTTGGTTTTTCAATAGAAAAGCGAAGAGATATGTCTTGATTTGAATATATTCTTTTAGCCAAACGTTTATAAATTAAGTTAGTTTCGTTCTAGTTAAAAATCAATATCGAATAAATAATTAAAATAAAATATTTATACCACATGTATATTAGATTATTCTATTTTGTACAAAAAATAAATAATTAATTAACTTAATGAATAATTTAACATTAAATACTAATTGGCAATCGATTGAATTTACTTCCGCCTTCTTTGTAAACCGAGTATTGGGAAACTATTTCCGACAAAAATTTGCTCAAAATATATAAATTATATATTTTTAAAATGGTTTCCGAATGCCTCTAGTTTAAAAAAATATAATTTAAAAAATAATTAATTTTTAAATAAATTGTATTGTTTTACTAGTAAGAATAGCAGTGATTTAATGTCTATATTATACTATATAGTTCAGATCAGAGATCAAGAAGGGAGAGATCAGGCAAAAATCCCTCCTGGTTTTAAAAATTTGAATTTATTCCCCCTCCACTTTAGCATTTGGTACGAGAAAAGGTACCCTTCCTCAACGTAAATATATAAGTTTTTTGAGCGTTTTTTGGAAAAATTCCTTTCCTGATCCCCCTTCTGAATCGGCCGACCTCCTCGATCTCTGGTTCAGATCAATGTTAACTGGTAAGCATACTAGTTGATAGCGTATTAAAAAGCAAAAAAACTTTTTTAATTAAAACTTCTTAAACTGTAAGCATTCAGAAACACTTTTAAAAAATATGATTTATATAAATTATGTTGAGCATATTTTAATCGGAAATAGTTTCTCAATACCCAGTTTACAGAGAAGACGGAAGGAAAGTTAGTAACTCTTTTTTAGTAATATTTACTTTAATTTCCAATTCAAGCAGAGAATATTTGAAAATACTTGGAATAACATGTTCCTGTTTAGATAATTGTTCCAAAGTATCAATTTCTTCTACACCGGTTCTGATGACTCTTTCGGCGCCAATAAATGTATTGAACGATAGGTTGAGAAGAAAATAGCAGAGAATTAGTATTGATATCAATAACGCCATTGGGTTTATCTTATTAAAATTTATATTAACTAAAATAGAATTAAATAAATATATGATATATAATAAATAAATTCAAAATTAATTAATTAATATACTTTGATTTAAAAAAATTTCTACAAAATGCCACAGCTCAAATTGAAATTTAATTTTAAATAAGTTTTTATATAAATAAGATATAATATATATTGAAACAAATGAAGCAATTATTGTAATCCATATATTTGTGTCAATATGTGATAAATAGTCCAATAAATCCAATTCCAAACATTGCCATCGATTAGATCGACTCATAACTACATAACCCGACTCATGGAGTGTCGGCGAAAAGTCCATTAATTTCAATCGCCTCGGAGTCGGCACTAATGGCGTTAGTATTAGATCTGATTTCTAAATATAATTAAATATTGTTAATAAAATTAAATTTTTATGTGTTGCATTTAATTTACATTTTTAAAAATCATTTTAATAAGTTCGTTTCCACTTTCGATATCAGGTTTATCAATTTTGTAACTTTTATTGTTATTTAAAAAATTATTAATTTTTAAAACATTGCTTATGGTTTGGTTTAAATATTTTTTACCTGATATTTATATACTTGTTTAATATTTGTAAAAATTCAATTAAATAGCCATGATAAGTTGTAATGTTGTTTATATTTTTCCAACTTATTAAATGTATATACTAGTTTAAAAATTAAAATTAATTTTTGCTATTTTTAAAATGTTTTAACTAAATAATTTAAATTAAATTATATATTTAAAAATAAATAAACTTTTGAGTTTATTATTATAATATATTTTATCAAGTCCAAAAGTTTTATAAATTTAAAAATATATACGTATATGTACAGTATATGTAATTTGTATTAATAGCGCGCTATTGTTATTGGCTTTATCTTTAATAACTTTGAGTTAATTATGGTTACGAATTGGCATTTGGGTAGATAAAGGGTAAAAGACAGAAATGGCTGTAAAATTGACAATCAATTTAATTTTTAAAAATTAATTATTATTTAAACTTATAATTGTGTATAATATTTGGTTTTGATTTTGTATGGAAATTGGTATCGGATTTGGGTATAAAAGTCGGGTATATTAGAAGAAAAGAAATAGAAGAGAAAGAACAAGTATTAGTTAAAAATATAAATAAAATTAATTTAACAAATAATACAAACCGTTGCTGTTGTTACTCTCAGATTCATTTTAATTTTATATAAACTAATTAATAATTTTTTAATAATATGTTGTTTTTGAAACAACTAATAATTTGATTAATATAGTTGTAATTTATTAATTTGTCAAATTAAACAAGATAATTAATATATTACAGTTAGATAAAATCATTTAGCAAATATTATTTTTATAATAAGACATATTTTTAAAATTAATATAATATACACTAGTTAAAATAAACAATTATATACAATATTAAGCTTATTATATTGTTCAACTTGTTTAAAATTAGAATAATTTCTAACTTGGTAGAGTGTTATTAAAATAATTAAAAAACTGATAATTGCATATAAACAATTATGGCTATTTATAAAAATTTTAATATAAAATATTAATCATTAAAATCTAATTAAATATAAACTAATTAATAAAATGTTTTTAACGAAATTAATAAATAAAAATATATAAAATAAAAATTTTTTAGTAAAAAATATTTAATATAAAATTATTTTAAATTATTATTATTGCAGTGAGTAGTAAAAGAAAATTTATAAGCTATTTATACAATCTTATTAAAAATAACAATTATATATATGTAAATTCCTTAGAAAACATAATAATTTTTTTGAATATAAATATACATTTTAACTTACTCTATTCTCTTGGTATTTTTTTTATTTAAAACAAAATAATTTTGTTAAGTAAAATCAGCATAAAAATTTTAAATAAAAATAATATTAATAAAATTATAATAAATATAAATAACAATATATAAATATAATTAATTGTAAATGAAAGGGTTAAATCTGGTCAATTTTGTTATTATCATAAAATTTTCTGTTATAATTATTATTTATTTTGTAAGTGTTGGATTTTTAACCAATATTATTATTCCCTCCTTACAAAAAAATGAGACAATTGAATTAACAGCAAAAATTATGTTATTGCAAATCTGTCTAAAGCACACTTCGACACACCATTGGTAGTTGTTATTAGCTATTAATATATTGTAGCCACAAAGTCTAACTTTCTAAATTTTTAAATAAAAATAATTACTTTAAATTTCAATTATAATATATTGACTGACATTATTAATTTATTAAAAATAAATTTTATAATTAGAAACTGTATATCTTTAATTTTCTAATCTTGCTTGTTAAAATTAATTTCTTGGTAGTTGTTATTAGATAAACAGTAGAAAAGATCATATTTAACCAGTGAATATTATCAACATTTCCATCATGAATATATCATAGCATCAGCCAATATTTAATAGTTAAAAAATTAAACAATAGATTAACAACAAAAACGGCTATTAAATGCATTTAATAAAAACAAAGCAAGTTGAAAACATATTTTACAGAGTACTTTTTATATAAATATTCTACTTGGCAAATGTTCTTTTAAGAAATTACCTGTTTAATCTAAACAACTAAAAAGTTAACTGGCGGTTGCATCCCTGTGCTTAAAAACTTGACGAGTGTTTAACAAAAATAATTATTAAAAATTAATATTTTTTTCTTTGATGTATGTTTTATTAAAATATTTTGTTGTCTTGCAGTAACATAAAATAAGTTAGCATGGTCAGATAAAATAAATATAGATTAAGTTATTTTAATTAATGTTAGTAAATTATTATTAAAAAATAATATAATTTAAATATTAATTTATATTTTGTTTGGCAAAAATAATTTTTTATACTTAAATACTAAAAGCATTTATTAATGTGCAACATTTATTAAGAAATTTTTCAAACATTAATTGAAATATAGACATAATAGTAAAACAAATTAAGTAAATTGAAAACTCTTTAAAATTTAATAATGTAATTGAAACAAATTCAATATTTTCAATTGTATTTATTTTACTATTAATGCATTTGAGTTCATCTAAGCTTGCTGTATTAATAATTTTAATTTTCTTTTTTATAGGCGTAAACCAAAATTCTATTAATCCATATGAATGTAGTCTGCTAATTCTGAAATAAAAATTAATTTAATTATATTGTTAATGGAATTAACATTATATGAATATATTTACAAATGATCAATATCTTTTTTAATTTTCCAATTTAGTTCTTTACGATAATGCAAATGCAGAAAAAAATGTGAAAATTGCGTCTTTGATATATGCCAGCGTATTTTTGGTTTTAAATGGCATAATTTAATTTTTTGAATATATACTAATTTTTTTACTTCAAAAATAGCTAATTGGCCTTTGCTCAAATAATCTAGACGTTTTCTTTTAAATATATTTTTGTGATCATACAAACGAATTGAAATATTTTTGTTTTCATAAATTCTTTTAGCAAGTTGAATACAATAATTATTTTTGTTTTTCTAAATGTACAAAAATATAATTAATTTTTAAATTTAGATAAATAAAAATTATTAAATATTTAGTAATTTTAAAATTAAAAAATATAACAAAAAAATTTAATATAATAATTATTATTTAATTTTATAGAATAATTAATTAACTTTACTGTAATTAAGTTCTCCATTGCAGAATTTTTATAAATAACAGGAATAACATGTTTTAATTTTGCCAATTGTTCTAATGTTTCGATTTCTTGAACAGCAGTTTCTATGACTCTTTCGGTGCCAATGAATGAATTGATGAATTGATTGAGAATAAAGTAGCAGAGAATTAGTACTGATATAAATAACGTCATTGGGTTTAAAACTTTTGGTACAGTATGGTCTACAAAAATAAAACAACAAAATTATTTTAACAATTACAATTTGATCCGTTTATAACAAACCCACTTATAACAAACAAGGCTGATAAAAAAAATGAATTTAGCTTAAGTTATAGCCCTATATAATAAATTTTAATTTTATTAAAATTTGTTATAAGTGAGTTTTACTGTAAATGATATTTAATATATAATGTAAATAAATATTTTACATTGATTTAGAAAAATTCGTATAAAACTCATGATTGTTAATTTTAAATTTATTCTTAATAAATTTTTATTACAAATGCAAATAATATATGTTGTCATAAATAATGTCAATATTAAAATCCATATATTTGTGCTAATGTGTGACCAATAGTCTAATAAATCTTTTTTCTCATTTAGCAATCGATTAGATCGACTAATAATAACATAACTCGTTTGACTTATATAGTGAGAATAATCGAGCATTTTTGCTTGTTTAATGAACTCCGAAAATGGTGTCAATATTAAATCTGCTTTCTGCGTTTTTAATTAAAATTAAAATTTTTTAATTTTAAATAAAAATTTTAATATAATGTAGAAATAACTTATATATATAAATTTACGTTTTGTAAAACAAGATTTGTTAATCCATTTTCATTTGTTTCGCTTGGATATATCATCTCGCAACTATATATTTTTATTTAAATTATAACTAAATGTTTAAAACTATTTAATTAAAGTTTTTATAATAATAATTTATATAAAAAACTAAGTTATAATTTTTTAGAGTTAAATTATTAATTTATTTGGATTTTTGGTATTTAAAGTTTAGTAACTATATTTATAAACGTAATGATATTATATTTATTGTTATACAATATTTGAATATATTATAAAATAGATTTATAACAAGGATCTTGATCGGGGGATTAAACAACCTTCCCCCTGATTTTAAAAATTTGAATTTTTTTTCCTAATATTTGGTCCGCATAAAAGTATTCCCTTCTCAACTTTTTGCCGGCCGCCTAAGGCGGCCTGAAATTTTTTTGGTTTTTTAAATCAAAATTGGAAAAATTTCTATAAATTGAGGCTAAATCCAGTTAATTTTACTAAATTTAGCTTAATTTCAGTTTAATTTCAGTTAAATTAGGGAAAGTTTCTTCATAAATATATAAAGTTTTTGGAAAAATTACTTTTTTGAACCCACTAGGTTTTAGGCCAAAATTTTGAGAAAAATATTTCCCCTGTTTCCCCCTGGATTGGCCGACTTTCTCTTAAATATATTTTATAATATGTAATTAAAATGTGTTTATAAATAAGCTAGATATTCATGTTTAAAAACATTATTTAGTAAACATTATTAATACATTTTGTTACTAAACTGTAATGTTAATAATAATTTATTAAAAATGTATCAAACTTGTTCTTGATTACTAAAACTAGTTTAAATAAAAAAAATAATGATTGTAATAATTATAACTTAACATTAATTTAAAAACAAACCTGAAATTTAATTTTGTCTTAAATAATTTTACAAAATTATCAAATTGTCCATGTATCGTTTTGTTATTATTTTTATTAATTGTTATATTTATTAAATGAAACCACTATAATTTTAAAATAAATTAAACAGTAACAATTAAAATAATTGTTAAAATATTTACAATTATATGTTAAAATAATTTTTGTAAATAAGACTTACAGTTATGGCTGCTATTCTTAATTGCATAATTAGTTTAATTTTAACTTTATAAAATCAAATACCGTTTAAGAAATTTGAATGTAGTTTATTTTAGTTTAGCTTGCTGGAAAAGAGAGAGAGAGAGAGAGAGAGAGAGAGAGAGAGAGAGAGAGAGAGAGAGAGAGCAGGAAAGAGAGAGCGAGCAGGAAAGAGAGGGAGAGAGAGAGAGGGGGAAAGAGCAGATGAAAAAAAGTAAAATTTTAGAATAAATATAATGAACAAAATAATTTCTAGTTAGAATAAAATTGCTAAAACTGCATATAGTTTTAGTTTTTTTTAATATTATTTATTAAATTTTGTTAAACATGTAAATAATAAAATATATTTTTCTATTTTATTGATTAAATAATTTATTTATATTTTTTTTAGTTATATCAATATTATCATATTAAAATAATTAAATAAATTGAGAAATAAATTTTTTATTAAATAAAATTTATTAAATGATTATATTAATTGTGTTTTGCAACTTTGCTCAAAATAAATACCTTTTGTTTATACAGTATTATTTTTAAAATACATTTTTGAATAATTAGGGAAAAAAAAGATAAATTAAACAAAAATTTCAAAAATTAATATTTAATTTACAAAAAGTTAATCCAATTTTCAGAAAAATTGATTATTAAACCAAAATTAGAACATTTTCCATAATTTCTTGCTAAATCCAGTACAAATTCAATTATCTAGTTGCTTTAAATGATCCAAAAACAGTAATCAAGTTTCTTAAAGCCGTGAACAAGTAAACGGCACTCATAATTAGATACGATTATATTAATAATATATATAACATTTTTATAATATATATAAAAGAATATTATATTAAAAGCAATTTTTTTAATAACCAAAATAGTCTTATACTGTATATAAATTTAATATTAATAATACAGTAAATACTGGAAAAAGTAGATTTATAATCTTTTTAGAAATAAGTGGTAAAAGCTTACTAATTGAAATAAAATGTAAAAATTTAATAATTTTTATTTTGCAATCTAATATTTTTAGTTATTTTAATTTTATTAGCCATTTTCATTTATTGTAGAATTTGCAATCTTATTTTAGATTATACTATTACAACTAGTAGTAAATTATTATTCTTATATGTTACCTTTGCGCTATTTTAATTTGGTACTTTATACTTATTGTAAAAAGCTGATATTGAGAGGTTTATCAATCTTAACAATTAAATAGTTTTAAAATAAATTAAAACAAAATTAATGCTAAACGAGTAGAATATTTTTATAATTAGAATTGATATAACTACTACTCATAAATACATAATTTATCTAATATTTTTTTAAAATTTTTTTTATAAATAAAGTTAAACTTTTTTGTTTTAAAAACACATGATGAATTAAACTTTTCTATAGTTAACATTTATTTTACAATATTATTAAACACAAAGAGTAAACCAAAGTTGTATTATATATTAGAATTTTAAAATAAATTAATAAAAAATTTTTAAAACGCATTTTATTTATAATGTATAAAAATTTGACAAATTTGTGTAAATACAAAACTATTAACTTACTTTCTATTTTTAAAATATATACTCATAAATATTATATATATTATTTCAAATATAAATAAAAATAATGAAATATTTATTAAAACGCTCATGCAAATTAACAACAAATTAAAATTATTTATAGAAATCGAGTCAAATTCATCCGAGTCAATTTTATTAGTCAATCCATAAATGCACTTGAGTTTATTTAAACTAGGTCTTTGTTTAAATGAAACAAATTTTATTTTATATCTAAACAATTTAATCATAATTCCATTTGCATTTAGCAAGCTTATTCTGAAAACAATAATTGTTATATAAAATTTTTAAATAAAACATAAATGTAACAAGCTTACAAATGATTAATTAATTGTTTAATATGTTTGTTGAGATTTTTTCGAAAATAAAAACAAAGCAAAAAATGTGAAAATTTGTATTTCGAAATGTGCCAGCGCATTTGTGGTTTCAAGTTGCAAAGTTTTAATTTTTGAAAAATTACAGACGGGGTAAACACTAAAAATGCCAATTTGCCCTTGGTCATATAACTTAATTGTTTTTTGTTAACTTTATTATGTTTCATTGATCTAGTTGAAACATATTTATTTGCATCAATTCTTTTAACCAATTTTTTAAAACTTAGTTTGGTACTTTTCTATAAATATTGTATTCAAATTAAAAATTATTTTACTTTAACATGCTTACTTACTCTAATTTGAATATCTATATTGGATAAATTATAAACACATGGAATAACCTGGTCTAATTTTGCCAATTGTTCCAAAGTATCGATTTCTTGCGCACCGGTTCTGACGACTCTTTCGGCGCCAATGAATGTATTGAACGATAGGTTGAGAAGAAAATAGCAGAGAATTAGTATTGATATCAATAATGTCATTAAATATAACTTTTTTGGTCTAATGCTATCTAAAAATTAATTAAAACTTCGTTTTTATTTTCATATTATATACATTAATTATACTTACATTGATTAAATATTATTTTTAAAATATCAAAAAAATTAAATTTAAAATTTGTTTTTATAAATTTTGGATAAAAAATATAAATATAATATATTAATATAAATGATGTTAATAATAAAATCCAAATATTAGTGTCAATGTGTGACCAATAGTCCAATAAATCTTTTCCATTATTTTGCCATCGATTAGATCGACTCATAATAACAAAACTTGATTGACGTATAATCTGAGAATAATCCATAATTTTTAATCTATTTAAAAATAGAACTAACGGCGTTAAAATAAAATCCGATTTCTAAATTAATTTTTAAAATATCATATTAATTTTATTTATAAATTTATTGTGTTTTAGAAAATTTTAAATTTTCTTACATTTTTTGAAATTAAATTAATCGATTCGTTATAATTTTTTGTTTGAATAATTGTGCAACTTTAAATAAAATCATATTAGCATTGTTACAATATTAATATAATATGTCATAAATTATTACTCATAATATATTAATATATTACGAACCCATTTAAAAATAACAAATTTTGTTTTAATTGACTTTATAGAGCGACACACTATAATAGGACGATTTGAGTACCGGGCTAAAATTTTTATTATTTAAAATAATCGAATATAAATTATATTAAATTAAAAAAACAAATGAAAATTTTTTATTTTTAAAAAAATTTTATAATATTTTAAATAAAATTTTTAATTTTTGAGCATAAAGATTGTCAAACGTGGTTGTTAAACTTATTTTCTATGCAATTGCATTGTTGTAAATGTTTGATATCTTCTGTTTGTTAGTGTCGGCGGTTTTCATTACTGATTGTTTTAGTCAACTATTTTCACAATTTATTTTTTTTAGAATATCAAATGAAATGCAAAGTTTAAATAAAAAAATTTATAAATATTGAATATTTATAGCAATGCAATTGAATAGAAGTTAATAAAACATAAAAATTATTAACTATTAAAAACATGTCTATTAATCTTTGCGCTCAAAAATTGAAAATTTTATTAAAAATATTATAAAATTTATTGAGCATTAACAAATTTTTATTTTTTTTTCTTTAATTTGATATAATTTATATTTTATTATTTTAAACAATAACAATTTTAGCCCCGGTACTTAAATTGTCGCATTATAATGTATCACATTATATATAAATTATTAATTCATCATAATTGATTTAAATCATTTTAGAATTTAATTAAAAAATTAAAAAATAATTTTTTTGATTTTTAATATAAAAATTATACCTAATGTTTAAATATTTTTCAAACATGATAATAAGCTCTTTAAAATTTCCAGAAACAACGGTTTTATTATTTTCTTTTGTTAAATTAACAAAATTAAGAAACTAGAATATTTTATATTAATTAGAATTATAGCTAAATATTAACTAGGAAACTTACTGAAAAAGCTGAAATTCTTAAATTCATAATTATTTTAAATTTATTTGTTAAAAATATTACGCATCAAACTATTTATTATTTAAATATATTTTTGAATATTTTATAAATGAAAACTATATTTAGTAAGCAAATATATAATATAGTTGAAACGAATAATAAATTTAAATAAAAATAAATAAATTATTGATTTTGGCATTTATTAAGATTTTGTCTTTCTTATTGCATTTATTCCACTATAAATTAATTTTTTAATATTATCTTAATTATATAATATCATTATTTTAAAAACATCTAACAAATAAAGAAATTAATATTTTTTCAATTAAATTGTAATGGCTTTTTATTTATATGTTTTTGCAATACTATTACCAGTGGTCGGACTTTG
Source organism: Belba bartosi (assembly GCA_034693685.1). Taxonomy (NCBI): domain Eukaryota; kingdom Metazoa; phylum Arthropoda; class Arachnida; order Sarcoptiformes; family Damaeidae; genus Belba; species Belba bartosi. The sequence continues at coordinate 12,929 of JAQFXP010000653.1, forward strand.
CTACATCCTACTAATAAGTAATGGGAAAAATTATCACTTTTATAACATAATTCGGTTAATATTGCATTTCGGGTAAAAACACAAAATATTTATTTTAAACATTTTTAATCAATTAAAAATTTTGCATTTATACATTGAATTATTACAATAAATAAGTTAATTAAAATTACAAAAATTGTTAAAGTAAATAAATAAAAACATTTCTATTTTTTCTACTTAACTTATTTCGGCAATTAGTTAAAATTAAATTGAATTATGAAAAAAATGTTTTTACACCTTCTGAAAAAATCGAATTTATGCTATTTTCACTTAAAATAGATTTAATATAAATTTTTTTAAATCGCAATTAAAATCCAAATAAATATTATTTTCACTTTTAGTATATTTAGACAAAACACTATTATTTATAAAATAGAATTGAATTTCTGAATATAAATTTAAGAGAAATAAGTAAAGAGCAATAGAAAAAGTTATAGTTTATCAAATAATAAAATGTTTGGAATGCGTTTATCTGTTTATCAATGTTTAAGCGCAGGTGTTAGTGAATAACCGGTATATTTACGTTATAACTTTGTTTCTTATGCAGTCTGACTCAAACGTAGCAAAGTCTCTTTAATGATAATCAATTTCAATATACTTTATTACAGAATAAGACAATTGCAATTAGATCTTGGTAGAATTATAAATTATTTATTATTTTAAATGGAAAAATTGTTTTAATAACTATTTAAATTAATATATTATAAAAAATGTTTACATAATTTTCCATAAACAGTTATTCCTGTACCAAATGTGTTCTAACATACTTTCTAATAGAAATATATATAAATTATTTTAAGCAATTGTGTAAATAGCTAGAAGCGTTTTGCCTATTAAGTAGAAGCCATGTATATATATCTATTATTTTGTTATTGTTTAATTTTTGAAAATAAAAATTAGAACTGATTTTTCCATCTTATTTGTTTAATCTTAATTAATGTAATTTGTTTAAATGTAGGTTTCTTAAAGATTAAGTGAAGATTAAGTGTAGGCAAATAACCTTCAAAACCATTTATATCATATTCATAATAAAATTTACATTTACTGATAACGCAATTGTTCTCAAATACATTTTAAAAATACTATTGTTTTAACATATTAAATTAATTTTAAATTTTAATTCAAAAAAAATAAAATTAATTTTAAAAATAATTATTACATTATATTTAAATAATTATTTTTATCTTTACAAATTTTTAAAAACAAATTTACAAACATTATTATTTGAATTTTTATTATTTTGCTAAAATTAAAATATATTATTTATTTATCTTAAATATTTGCTTTGAAATAATTTAATTTATATATTTTAATTTAAATAATAAATTAATTTTATTTGAAACATAAAAGATAAATTATATATGTTTTTTGTGTGTCATAGCTATTTGTTTATAAATATGTATTTTATTATTTTAATAAAATATTTTATTTTATTATTTAATCTTAATGTTTATTAATAAATTTAATAATCAGTATTAATGAATATAAAATATATTTTTTAACTAAAAAATGATTGATTTGTTTTTAATTTAATTTATACAAATCTAATATTTAATTTAAAACCAATAAATAACTAAACTAAATAAGCTATATCTATAAGTTTTAATATTTGTTTTTATATATTATCTCAAAATATAATAACAATCCAGATAATAATACTAATGTAAATAAACAAATAAATAAAAATTTAAAATTTATCAAATTAATTGAATCAAGTTCTATATTATCTTTTGTTCTAAAAAAATTATAAATGCAATTATTTGCATTTGTGCTTGTTGAATTTTTAAAATTTGGAGTTTTAAACACATACATAAACCATTTATCCATTAATCCATTTGAATGGAGCCTGCTAATTCTATAAATATAAATTTATTAAAATTAATTTATTTAAATAACTAAAAAATATTTACAATTGATTAATATTATTTTTAATTTTTTCATTTAATTTTTTACGGTAGTAAAAACCAAGAATAAATTTAGAAAATTCTTTTTTTGAAACATGCCAGCGCATTTCTGGCTTTAATTGACATAATCGATTTGTGTGAAGAATTGCATTGTTTCTCACGTCAAAAATTGCCAATTTGCCCTGGCACATATACTTTAGTCGTTTTGCAATAAATATATTTTTATGACTAAATGACAACATGGAAATATCATTGTTTGCATTAATTCGTTTTGCTAATTGTTGATAATAATAATTGTTGCTTGTCTAAAATAAAATGTATAAGTGACATAGTAAATCGTACTTTACATATCTGCCGTTATGTGGAATCAATTCAAAGTAAAGTTATATTAAAATATTGTTAAATTAGTATTTAATTTAATAAATTATATGTTTTGAGTACTGTTATATAATGTGTTTTATTAATTTATAAAATATATAAATTGTAAAATTAAGCGCGAATTTAACGATATATTACTTCAAAATTACTCCTCAAAGAGGCAGATATGCAGTTTGATTTACTCTGTTATTTTTACAAATACTACAAATAATATAGTGTTTAGATATTCAAATAAAAAATAAAATCAAAAATAATTTATAAATTTATATAAATGATATGCTGTTTAAATATTATATGGGTTATATATTTTAAGTGAAAGAAAAAGGAGGAATTACAATATTTTAGAATATCAATTTTATACATTAAATTATCTAAAATATGTAACTAAATCAAATATCGTGAAGGGAAAATCAGGCAAAAATTTCCCATCATTTTGAAAATTTGAATTTATTCATTCCTTAGAATTTGTTCTGCGAAAAGGTATTTCCCTTAACTTTTTGACGGCCTCCTTCGGCAAACTATTGCAATTTTTTGGTATTTTTTGGCCACAATTAGGAAATTTTTACTAAATTGGGGCTAAATTCGGTTTAAATCCAGTTATATTAAAAAAATATTATCATAAATATATAGGTTATTTGAGCGTTTTTGGAAAATCCCCTCCCTGATCCCTCCTCGGTTTTTGGCAATATTTTTGAAAAAATTCTTTCCCTAATCACCCCCCTAGATCGGCCGACCTTTTCGATCAGTGAACTTAATATAATAATTATTTTTACAGTTATTTGTTGAAAAATTGTAGAATATTTATAAACAACTGGAATAATGTGCTTTAATTTCGCCAATTGTTCTAATGTTTCAATTTCTTGAGTACCGGTTCTGACAACTCTTTCGGTGCCAATGAATGAATTGATTAATTGGTTGATAATAAAATAGCAGAAAATTAGAATCGATATCAATGACGTCATTGGATTTAACGAATTAACTTCCAAGTTTACTATAAAATAATTTTGTATTATTTTGTAATTTTATAAATATCCAAAGCATTAAAAATTTAATTGTTACAAATTGTATTTTTGTCTAATTTCCAAACAATTAACTTGTAAATAAATAATGAAAATACTAGAAAAATAATAATTAATAAATTAACAATATATATTTGTAATTTTTGATAATATTTAATTAGTTATTTTTATTCAAATTTAAAATTAACATTCATCTAATCATAAAATAAAACTATCAGCCAGATTTGAATTGTTAACTTTCTCTTTTATTTTTAAATAATTTTAATTTATTTTATATAGTTTAAGTAACTGTTAATTTAATAAGTATATACTTTATCAATTAATAAAATACTTTGTTAATGTATCCTTAAAGTCAAGACTAAAAATTTTTTAATTTAAAAGATACAGTACTTAAACAATTATAAATTAATTTATAACAGTATAAGTTTAGATCAAACTTATTTTTTACTATGCGGATATTTAAAATACTGGCTAAGAATTCTATAACGGTTTATAGTAAACCATACTGTATATTTCATTACTTATTTACAAATATGATTAATTTTACCTTGATTTAATGTTATTCTAAATAAATTCCATATATTTATTTGTAAATGAATTTTGTTTAATCTTTGATAAATATAATTTACAAAATATATTAAAATAAATGATGCCAATAATAAAAGCCATATAGTTAAATCAATTTGAGATAAATAATTTAATAAGTCAAATTTATCGTTTTGCCATTGATTCGATCGAATCATAATTATAAAACCAGTTTGGCGTATAGTATGCGAATAAGTTAGTTTATCAAGCAATTTAAAATTTGGTATAATTGGCCGTAAAATAAAGTCAGCTTTCTATTATATTAAATTATAAAAATTAATAAAATTTATATTTAATTTTTTTAAAAATTTTCAAAACTTATTTTACATTTTCCAAAACAAGTTTTATAAGTTCCTGAATACTTTCGTTTGCAGTAACTATTTTACAACTTGATAAAATAAACAGATTAATTTTAATTAATTTTGTTTTTATAGCAAATGTTTAATAATATAATTTCCTTAGTGCATTATGACTTGCTAGCTGCTATCTGTTATTTGCATGTTTAAATCATAAAAATGCTACAATGCTAAACAGTTTAAATATATATCAATTAAATAATAAATATAAATTATATACTAAGTAATACTTTTTGTTTTTTATTTTATTTGCAAAATAAATTTTTTTACTCAAGCAAGCAAATAATCAAAATAACAGTGACTTTACAATATATTAAATATTATTAAACTTTTGTACAAATAGTATTTATTACCTAATATTTAGATGCTTTTCAATAAGTTCGACAAAATATTTAAATTGACCACGTAGAGTTGTTATATTATTTTGCGTTTTTATATTAATTAAATGAAAAAACTGTAAAATTATTTTATAAAATTAATATTAAAAAATAATAATAAAATAAAATAATGTAATTTAAAAACTTACAGTTGCAACTGCTATTCGTAATTGCATATTAAAATCAAACTTTAAATATATAGTATAATTTTGGTTAAAATTAATATTTTTATTTGCGTTTCGTTTTAAATATGTCTTGATAAAAGTTTTCAAAAATTATAGATTATAAAAATTTAAATTTTAATTTAAAAAAATAAAATATCTCACTAGTGTTGCAAGTAAATCAAAACTATTATTTAAAACATAATAAATATTTTATTAGTTTAAAATTGTAGACAAAAGTATATATATGGAAACAAAAAGTTATTTTAAATATTAATTAATTAAGCTTGATTAATGATAAATTTGTAAATTAATTCAGCAAATTGAACAAAGTAAAATAAATTAATTTTACCTCAAAGCTTATTATTCATTTAATTTACAAAAATATTTATTTTTTAAAATAAATTACAAAATTAATCTATGAATCGATTTGCGATAAAATATGTTTTGGATTTTTTATGTAGAGTTTTGTCCGATTTACTAAGTTTTTAATTATAATTAAAAAATGTTTAAATTCACTCGATATTAATAAAAGTTATTAGTTTTTTAAAATTAACATATAGTATATTTTAAAAATTTAATACTAAATGTTTCCTGTTTATAACAAAATAATATTAAATTTTAATAAATTAATAATAGTAATTGAATATTTAAAATGTTTTGTTAAAAATATTATTAAATTTATTATTTAAATTTTACATTTATCAAGCACGACATATTTTTAGAAATAATATAAAAATAAAATTATAAAATTTTTCTGTATAATAATTATTATAAAAAACAATTAAATCAATGTTTTTATTAAAAATATACAGTAAAGATTTTAGATAAATTATGTTGCATTTTGAAAATACCAATTTTAAAGAAATTTTTTATACATTAATGTATTTGTAAAACATAAATTTACGAAAATAATTTTAATATTAATACATTTATAAATTAAAATACATTTTAATATAAAATTTTTTAATTTTTTTCAAATTTATAACAAATGAAAATATATTTTAATATGTTTTTAAAATTTATTATTAAAAATAATTTAACCAATTGTTTTAATTAAAATTAATAAATAGCACATATTACAAAAGATTTATTTATTTATTTTTATTTGCTAGTTAAAAACAGTTAAAATAAAAAATTTAATAAATGTAATTTATAGAGAGAAAAAAAATTGGCAAAGCTTTGAATCAAAAATTATTTTAGCATATTAAATATTCTGCTCTAAATAGTAGATAATGATTTTAATAATTACTAATAAATTAAGAAGGGGTGGGTTTTTTGCACAAAAAAATTAAACCAATAAAAAATTAATTTGGTTGGTTAACAATGTAATGATATTTATAAAAATTTAAGAATTAAACCATAAAAAGTTTTAAAATCTAACATTATTATTAAAATTTAACTTAACATAAAGTATTTATAAAAAATTTTTAATAATAAAATTAAGTTATATTTAAATAAGTATTATATTGCTACATTTTGCAAAATAAATATGTAACAGTAAACCAAAGCTAAACTCTAAGTAATCAATTGTTTTCCAAAATATAATTTCATTTATTAATCATTTTGTATTCAAAATGTTTGTTAACTTTTTTATCATTTGCTAATCATACAAAAACAATATATTTGAAATGGCCACTGGTGGCCACTAGTGGCCATTGCTGATATGTTGTTTTTGTATGCTTTGCAATTGGTATAAAATGTTAATTAACTCTTTTAAACTATGAGATTAAATCATCTCTGGTTATAATTCATAACATTTAAAAACATTTTAATATTTTATTATATATAAATAAATTTTTAAAATTTAATTTGTGCTGGTTTCAATATAACTTTTTATTTAATATTGGAGTTATGCTAACTGATCTTGCCGCATTAACCCCAATCTAACTCATTTACCGCTCTTACGGCTGCCCACCCGTTCATACTCTTTATTTACTCGTTAAATTCAAATTAAGTGTTGATTTTAAAACAATTTTTTTTACTAAACAGTGTAAGAGTTAGAGCAAAGGTGCAGTATATTTTTTCTAAAAACACTCATTATTAGAACTGGAAAAATCTGGCACGCGTATAAGTTTTTGCAAACGTTTTTTATAATCTTGAAAGTTGCTTTTGACTACGTGTTTGAAACTATTATTTTATTCAAAACATCTATATCTTATTAATAGCAATAAAAAGTTTATATATTCATTAATTTAGTAAAGCTTAGTTATAGTTGAGTCTTAGTTGCAATATGTTTTAGAGTTTAAAAAGTGTTTAAACAAATAAAAATAGAGTATCTGCAGTGTTTTAGGACTTACAAAACATTGCAAATATTCCTTTTATGCATGTTAACTAAATAATAAAAGTAATTAACAATTATTTTGCATTTTGAAATATATAGCGATTTTCATTGTTAAAGTTTAAAAATTTTAAAATTATAATCAATTTTATGAATTAACAAGTTTAACTACTGTAATTTAATAGTAGAGTTCTTACACATAGTACAACTTTAAATTGAATTTCTGATAGCAAAATTTAAACATTTTCCAGATCTACTCATTATGATTATGTATGCTGCTTCAGCTAAATGACGAGCATTTTCAGGGCTTGTCTAGAAAGTGGTACTTATTTAAAAAATATATATATACATGTATATACATACAGGTTCATATGTATGTGACCAAAAGCAATGCAGTAAACATAAGCGCACTATGGCCCACTTGCTATGTATTATTAAACATTAATTGTTAATGAGCTGTTGTTATGAAATTTAAAACTTAAAATTAAATATAACAATACTTACTATGGGTTTTAGTAAAAAAAATTTAAAAGCCTATAACAAAACATTTAGGTTTTTCTATTAGTTTAATAAAACTATTCCTTAAATGCTAATCAATTAATTCTCGAAACTATTTTCGTTTCGATACTAACATTATCTGAAATTTTCCATAATTTGTTATATTTTGTGAAAACTTAGATATAGTTTTGGAAATTATTATTATTATTTTAGCTTAAAATATCTAAAATTAAATTAACTTAATTTGCCGTTATGAATTTTACTAATAAAATTATATAAATTAAAAATAACATTAAATAATGGTATAAAACTGTGTTTATTATTGTCATTGTATATATGCACTTAATCCTACACAGAAAACCAAATTCATTTAATAATGCAAAAATTACAGAAACTCCGACCAATATTTTAGTAAAAAAAGTCGTTAACTTTTGAAAATATTTTGGTGTAATTTTCGTTTTTTAATGTAAACTTTTTACAATAAAATTAAAATATTTGACAATAAATTACGAATTAGATTTCACATATTTTTAAAAATGTTTTTAGAATATGTAAAAATTTTAAATATATTTTACTTTTAAAAAAAGAATAAATTTATATTTGTTTTTTATTTTTTATTGAATAAATAAAGTTATTGATTTTTTACTTTAAATAATAAAATTATTAATACTATTTTTTGTTATGTTTAATGTGATTTTTTTAATTAATAAAAAAAAAATTTAATATAATTTAAATAATAAATGCATTTTATTTTGAAATTTAATTACAATATATATATATTTAAAAAATTATAAATTTTAAATGTCAGACAGTTAAGCTTAGATGACGCTCTTCCTGCTATCCACACACGTTGGTATATTTACATACTTATTTTTATTTTTACAAATTGTATTGTTATTATTATTTAAATTTTATTATTTGACTAAAATAAAAATATTTTATTTATTTTATTTAAATATTTGCATTGAAATAATTATATTTATATATTTAAATTTAAATAATATATTAATTTTATGTAAAACATAAAAGAAACAATATAATTGTTATTTTGTGTGACATAAATATTAGATTATAAATATGTAATTTTATTATTTTAATAAAATATTTTTTTTTATTATTTAAACTTAAACTTTAATCTTAGTGTTTATTATTAAACTTAACAATCAATATTAATGAATTTAAAAATAAAATTATTTTTTTAATAAAAAAATTATTAATTTATTTTTATTAAGTTAAAAACAATAAATAAGCTAAACTATATCCATATGTTTTAATTTATGTTATTATATTTTATTTCAAAAAATAATAACAATCCAGATAATAATACTAATGTAAATAAACAAATTAATAAAATTTTAAAATTTATCAAACTAATTGAATCAAGTTTTATGTCATCTTTTAATCTGACAAAATTATAAATGCAATTATATACATTTGTTCTTGTTGTATTTTTAAAATATGTAGTTTTAAACATATACATAAACCATCTATCTATTATTCCATTTGAATGTAACCTGCTAATTCTATAAATAAAATTTTATTAAAATTAATTAAATTAAATAACTAAAAATATTTACAATTGATTAATATTATTTTTAATATTTTTATCTAATTTTTTACGGTAGTAAAAACCAAGTATAAATTTAAGAAATTCGTTTTTTGAAATATGCCAGCGCATTTCTGGTTTTAATTGACATAATCGATTTCTGTGAAAAATTGCATTGTTTCTTGCGTCAAAAATTGCCAATTTGCCCTGGCACATATACTTTAGTCGTTTAGCATTAAATATATTCTTATAATTTAATGACAACATGGAAATATCCTTGTTTGCATTAATTCGTTTTGCCAATTTTTGATAATTAATATTGTTGCTTGTCTAAATTAAAATTTTTAAGTGACAAAATAAATTGTTCTTTACATATTTGCCGCTACGTTGAATAATTTCGAAGTAAAGCTATATTAATATATTAATAAATTAGCGCTTAAGTTAACAAATTATATGTTTTTAGTACTGTTATATTAATATAATGTATTTTATTAATTTACAAAATATATATATTGTAAACTTAAGCGCAAATTTAACTATATATTGATATAACATTATTTCAAAAATTACCACTCAAAGCGACAGATATGCAGAGTTTGGTTTACTTTGTCACTTTTACAAATATTATATATAATTTAGCATATTAGATATTTAGCAAATAAATAAATTATAACATAATTTTAATTGTTTGTAAATTTATAAAATTATTCTGCTGCATAAAATCTCAATTTAAATGTGCTTATATTTTCTATGTAAAAGATAAAAGAAGATTTACAAAATTATTAAATAATAATTTTATGCAATAAATTATCTGTAATATGTTAATACTTATAACTTTTAAATATAACAATTATTTTTACAATTATTTGTTGAAAAATTGTGGAATATTTATAAACAACTGGAATAATGTGATCTAATTTTGCCAATTGTTCTAATGTTTCGATTTCTTGAGCACCGGTTCTAACGATTATTTCGGAGCCAATGAATGTATTAATTGATTGGTTGAGAATAAAATAGCAGAGAATTAATACTGATATTAATGACATCATTGGATTTAATGAATTAACTTCCAAGTTTACTATAAAATAATTTTGTATTATTTTGTAATTTTATAAATATCTAATGTTTAAAAAACTTATTTATCTACAAAAGTTTAATTTTTAAATTTTTAAATAATTAAATAATTTTGATTAAATAATTAGAATAAATAAAAATAATAATTATTTAATTAATTACTAATATATTGAAACAAATAATTATAAATAAATATTGTCCCTGAAAGTTATTATTCAGACATCTAACCACACAATTGTTTCTAAAAATTATAGATTTTGAGCCACGTTTTTGGCCAAAAAGTTAAATAAAGTTTTTATGTTTTAATTGAATTTTGTTTTAAATCATTCAAACACTGAAGATCTCTGGCTAAAAGTTATCTCGTTCTTCAATATTTTTGTAATTTTTAATAATATTTATTTAATTAATTTGTTTTAACTATAAAGTTAAGTATTATCTAATCTCGAGATTAAGAATTGGCCGATTAGTCACTAGTCATCTAATCACTAATATAAAGCAATTATCCAGATTTGGATTATTAACGTAACACTCCTATAGTTGAATAATTTTGACTTTATATTATATAATTTAAGTAAAGTTTAATTTAATATTTATATACTTTATCAATTAATAAATTACTTTATTTATTTATTACTTAAAGCGAACACTAAAATTTTTAACTTAAAAGTTACTTAAACAGATATAAATTAATTTCTAACAGTATAAATTTAAATCAAGCTTATTTTATAAGTGGCATATATGTCTGGCTAAGCACTTAGTTAGTTAATAGAAAAACATATTGTATATCTTATTATTTGTAATTACTATTAGTTTTACCTTGATTTAATATTATTCGAAATAAATTCCATATATTTATTTGTAAATTCTTTTTAAATAATTTTTGATAAATATAATTTAGAAAATATATAAAAATAAATGACAACAATAATAGAATCCATATAATTAAATCAATATGAGATAAATAATTTAATAAATCAAATTTATCGTATTGCCATTGTCTTGATCGAGTCATAATTATAAACCCAGTTTGACGTATAGTATGCGAATAGGTAAGTTTATCAAGCAATTTAAAGTTAGGAATAATTGGTCGTAAAATAAAGTCAGCTTTCTATCATATTAAATTTTTAAAAAATTTAATTTATTTTAAAAAAAATAAAGAAGGCATTCGGCGAGAAATAGGGTGCAAAAAAATTTTGAACTCTAATGTTAAAAAAATAGGCAATTTGAAAAATCTTATTTAGATCTTTTGGGGTTAAAATGGAACAAAATTTTAACATGAGGTTATGTAAAGACTAAAAAACTGAATCAAATGACATCAATTTTATCTTTGGGAAATGATTGGAAAGTTGTCATTTTCATAAAGATTTTTTTTCGATAATAAGTTTAATAGCGGTTCCCTAAGAATATCTTAACTCAAAATATATTTACAGATTAATTCTATTTTAAGTTTTATATTTTTAACTTATTATTTATTTGAGTAATTTTATAGTAATCACATTTTTTATCAATTAATTTATTTAATCAAATTATTTGTTTTTAAAATTAAACAAGTAAAAGTTGACTAACAATAATGTGATTACTATAAAATTACTCAAATAAATAATAAGTTAAAAATGTAAAACTTAAGTTAGAATTGATCTGTGAATGTATTGTGAGTTAAGATATTCTTAGGGAACCGCTACTAAACTTATTATCAAAAAAAATCTTCATGTACATGCTTTACATAGCACTTGCATCACTTGTTTACATAAAAAGTGGTGCATTCAAATAAATTGTTACGCTTGGCCGAATGCCTTCTTTAAACAGTTAAATTTACATTTTTCAAAACCAGATTTAGAAGTTCATGATTACTTCCGTTTGTGGTAACTATTTTACAACTTGTTAAAATAATTTATACAGCAATTTATTAATTTATATTGTTTTTATATCAAAAGTTTAATTATAATATTTTCTTATTTCTTTATAACTTGTCAAATGCTTTCTGTTATTTGCAAGTTTAAATCTTAAAGAAGCTACAATGCTAAACATATTTAAAAATTTATATAAAACTAATTGTAGCAATTAGAAAATAAACATAAATTATATACTAATTAATACTTATTAGCACTTAATAATAACTAAATATTATACAAAATATCATGTTAAACTTTAAACAAATAGTATTTTATACCTAATATTTAGATGCTTTTCAATAAGTTCTACAAAATATTTAAATTGACCATGTAGAGTTGTTATATTATTTTGTGTTTTTATATTAATTAAATGAAAAAACTGTAAAATTATTTTATAAAATTAATAATTAAAAAAAATTAAAGTATAAAATTTAAAACTTACAGTTGCAACGGCTATTCTTAATTGCATATTAAGTCAAACTCAGTAAATATGTCTTAGTAAAATATTTTTTTATTTATAAAAAATTAAAAAATAAATTATTGCACCAATGTTGCAAGTTAATTAAAATTACTTTTTGAAATGTAATAAATATTATATCTGCTTAAACGTATTAGCAAAAGTAAGTATAGCTACAAACAGTTTTTTAAATATTACAGTTTTAAATATTAAGACTGATTAGTATATACTTAACTCATTAAATTAGGCAATAATAAATTTTACCTTATAATTTAACTTTCATACAATTTACTAAAATATTTACTTATTAAAATAAATTACAAAATTAATCTTTGGACTGGTTTCAGTTAAAATATGTTTTGAGAATTTATGTATAGTTTTGTTTAAGTGAAAGAGTTTTTGCTTATACAGTAATAAAATTTAAATTATTAACGTATTATTTATAATAATATTTTTTTTAATTAACATATAGTTTAATTTAAAAACTAAATAGTAAGTTTTTCCTGTTTAAAACAAATTAACTTTAAAATTTAATAAATTACTTATATTAATTAAATATAAATGTAATACATATTTTAGAAAAACATAATAAAATTTATTATTCAAATTTTACATACCGTATTCCCTCACATATTGGTACATGTACATATAAGGTGAGTTTGGGCTTCATGTACTTATACCCCGGGGTAT